>JBAMDO010000157.1:0-140121 GCA_037074765.1 Mansonella perstans
GGCCAATAATTTCTATCATCGAAGAACTTTGACATTTCTACACTTAGGCCAATAATTTCTATCATCGAAGAACTTTGACATTTCTACACTTAGGCCAATAATTTCTATCATCGAAGAACTTTGACATTTCTACACTTAGGCCAATAATTTCTATCATCGAAGAACTTTGACATTTCTACACTTAGGCCAATAATTTCTATCATCGAAGAACTTTGACATTTCTACACTTAGGCCAATAATTTCTATCATCGAAGAACTTTGACATTTCTACACTTAGGCCAATAATTTCTATCATCGAAGAACTTTGACATTTCTACACTTAGGCCAATAATTTCTATCATCGAAGAACTTTGACATTTCTACACTTAGGCCAATAATTTCTATCATCGAAGAACTTTGACATTTCTACACTTAGGCCAATAATTTCTATCATCGAAGAACTTTGACATTTCTACACTTAGGCCAATAATTTCTATCATCGAAGAACTTTGACATTTCTACACTTAGGCCAATAATTTCTATCATCGAAGAACTTTGACATTTCTACACTTAGGCCAATAATTTCTATCATCGAAGAACTTTGACATTTCTACACTTAGGCCAATAATTTCTATCATCGAAGAACTTTGACATTTCTACACTTAGGCCAATAATTTCTATCATCGAAGAACTTTGACATTTCTACACTTAGGCCAATAATTTCTATCATCTAAGGACTTTGACATTTTTACATTCCAAATGATTAAAGGGAGGGAAGGGGGGTGGTGAGCAAGATAAAATATACAAGATGACCGCATAATGAATACAACCAATGGAATTTTTGTATCATAAAGTTTATGGTTCGTGTATCCTTTTAATTTTGAACACTTCAAATTTCTTCACAACAATTGCAAATTGCTAATTTGAATTTGATTTACTTCTACAAGCATTTCGATCTCATTGATTTCAAAACTATTTCATCGTTCATCAATTACATACTATCAACATTTCAAAAAAAAATTTTTATTTCTAAAATCAATCTTTAATCATTTTTGCTTATAATTATAATTTCACTTAATTCAAAAATTTTTTTTTTGACATTTTCTAACTTTTTCTTCAATAATCATTGCATGTTTTTTATTTCAAATATTTCATTCTCATTATCTGTTAAAAAAATTCAACCAAAATCGTAATTTGCAGATTCATTTCTTGCTCATTTCTTCAATGTAAAAAATTATTCTATCATTGGTATTCATTGTCGCATTTCCTTCTTCACAATTCCCTGTAAATTTTGATTTCTCTCTTTTTTACAATTTATTAGCTACTTTGAAAGCACTTTCCTCTCTTACTCTCTTATATGGTATCCGATCAACTGGCCTAATACCTCTTTAACAAATAAGAGCGAAATCCCTGGCTAAACTGATAAATGATGCAAAGGAGCATTTAAATTTGATACTTATACGAGAATGCAGCAGAAAGGATTTTTTCACTTGTGCATATGAAATACTATTTTCTTCATGTTTATTTGCTTGAACCTAAGCATTTTCTTTTTTTTTCATTCTGAAAAAGTTTTACAAATATTTGATGATTATATTATAGCGTAACAAATTCAATCAAAATTCTTCATAATTTTTTGACGCAGGTATCGTTTTTATACTTTATAAATTTGAAAGATGTGGGAGCAATGGATTAATTGGTTGCAATATGATCGATCAGATTTTTCACTTAGGTTCTGAAAAGATCATTTGGATCCGAAAGCTGTTTTTTTCTTTATGGAAGCCAATTGGTCAAGTAATTTTCAACTTTAGTTGTTTTTATTTTTTACTGTTTGCTAGCTACTTACAAACTAACTTTAAAACAAATTAATAGTACTAACATATTACAAACGGTTATTTCTTTTATTAATAACTAATGATGTTTTTATAACATTAAGCTCAGTCTAACGTATTTAGATTAAAAATTGATTAATTAATTAGTCTTAATGTGATTGATTATATCATGTTAAGACTAAAATAAAAGAACGAATGACGTGGATCAGATTTCTTCTGGAAGAAAGAGTTATCGATGTGGGATCTATTAACCTTTTTAAACGATTCTTTTTTGTTCTGTTTCATATACTGCATGTTGGTGTGTCCTTCACGAAAATTGGATGCATTTTTTGGGTGAAAAAAGCGGGTTACAAAATGAAAAACTTTTTCCAGCTTCATTTTCTACCTTTCGCTGGTTAACCTTCCCCAGATGTTTTTCTTACCGGAACCATTTCTGCCAAAACAATGAGTCTCTTCAAAATTATTTCCTGTAGGTTGCAAACAAATTTATCGTTTCATTTTGTCTTGCCTGCTCAATTAACTTCTAGTTTTTGGTAGAATTAGCATGAAAGCACATCCAAAAAATAAAATAACAACTGACTTACCTATAAAGAATTTAAACTGGATGTTTAAAAGAATTGGAGTTTAGATGACAAATGTAGTATTAAAGTAGTTCCACAATACTGCAGTATACTTTTTAAATTTTATGGAATACTTGACAAACTAAATCTTTTTATGTCGATTTAGCATGGATACAAAATGTTTTAAGTATACAAAGTATAAATGAATGGTTCCAACTTCATTGTTAGGATTCCAAGTCTTTTGAATTATTATTTGGTATTATTTGAAAATTCCTGTTTGATCGCGACATTTTTTCATCAAATCGATCTTAGAAGAAAGACGAATGACAAATCCCAATAGCCATGTAAAACACAATGTTGAAAGTAACATCAACTTGATGAGAGCAAGTGAACTGGGGACTGTGTCTAATAGTTGGATTTTGCCTTACCTTTGCTTCAGTTTTTTCTACATTATCAAGGGACCATACTGCAAAGTCACCAGACTTTGGTGAGGATATTAAGGCTTTTCTACATCAGTCTCTCTTATATAAAACAATCAAAAATGTACCGGACAAAGATTACATGGAATAGGTGAACTGTAATATTTTCAGGCTCTCTCTATAGTCTATTGCAAGGACTATAGAGATAAGGAACATTGTCAGTGATAAAGTCTACAAGAATCTGAAAAGTTAAAAATAGAATATATGGAATAATCAAGAATATTTGTAAATTACTGCATGTAGACATGAAAGTGATAATCAGTTGGTTGTTGTGGAATTTATGTGTAGTGGAACATTACTAGCCACTCTCTAAGAATAAATATTCTGTTTGTCTTACTCACTACCAAAAAAGAAATGACGTTCAACATTTCAATTTTTTTCTTACCAAAAGTTATTATAGTCGATCATTATTGGACCGTGCTGAAAAAACTTTTTTAAACAAGGGCCTAATGTTTGAAATAATCTTTTATTCCCTGAATTTTTCATTGCATGACTGATAAGTACAAAAAATCTTAGACATAAATTTTTCCGGATGTTTAAAGAAGTATCAGGAGTCATTTTGTGTCACAAATGGTTTTCTTATATTTTTCTAAATTTAAAAAATCAAACTTACATCGGTTTGCTGTTTTGCAACAGATTTTTCTATTTTCTTTGTAAATCACTTATTTCATGAATGTGTTCAATAATATGTTTGAATTATGCTGCGTATAAGTAAGTTTTAAAAAGTGTGGAAAAAATAGAGAAAACGATGAGCTTCGGACTAAATGAGGTGGATGCCAGCTTTTCTAACCGCTTGTTTTAATGAAGAGTTTTTTAAAATGCCAATATTAAAGTAGAATAGTGAAAAATATAATTATTATACGAATTTGGCTTTCGGAATTCGATTTAACTAGAAAATATTTAATTCATGTCAAAGGCACGACAATCTTGGCAAGAACATTATTTAAAAATACTAATATTGGCTTTACAAAAAACCATCACTTTTTGATAGTTTTGTATAAATCTTGTAAATCTCGCATTTTACCAGGATGAACAATAATTATCGCATATAAATGTAAATAATAAGGAAGTGTCAAATAAAAGATTGCCACAAACGATTCAACAAACAAGCACTTAATTATGGCAAGAAAAGTAAAGCAGCAAAATAGACTATCAGTCAATCATTAAACGGTCATTTGTGCCTCAAACAGCTGATAGTTTAAGATTTTAAGGAAAGTCGTTAACAAATTACTTGATGTTTAGAATTACCGTAGTTATTTGAAGAGACTGCGCTCGGAAATTTCCAGAACCACGCCCTGAATGTATAAAGATAACTTCCTTGACGCTCATTGGTTCAGCGCATGTTCCACTTGGCATTATTGTCATTTTATTCGTCTCAGTGTTTTCTCATCCTTGTTTATAAAATTATAATAAAGCTTCGTTTATGATACAGCAAATTAAAAAGACAAAATTTGCTTAACAAATCATATTAATGTAATTTGCAAATGATACTAATTGCAGTTTAATGACATATCAGGCTGATGATATTCCTCTTGATCCTATTTTGCCAAAGCGTTTCAATATTGCCACAGTTAGCTTAATAAACAAGTTAAATTATCTCTGATTAATACAACAATGTTTTTTATCTTTATGGCTTCAAATAGAACAATCTAAGCAAATATATTAGGGATGCTTGTGATGTGACCGGCCACTGCCATTTCGAATAAAAATTAGGTGTGCAAATAAGATTCACGGAAAAATGCTAGGAATGCTTGTAACAGAATGTCAGTCATTTTTATGATCTTCCAGACTAAAGTCTACATATTATTTAAAAAATGTTATTTTCAATTATTACTTATTTGCAAGACAAACTTAAAAATGTTACAGTAGTATCAAAATTGTGACATCAAAATAAATGTAAGAATAGCATTTTGAGCTGACTTACTTTAGATTAATTGAGTTGGATTTAGTCTTGCAATCTTTCTTAACTTTCCCGTTGCACTGAGGCTGATGAGGTAGTTTATAAAGCTGCGAGGGGTGATCAAGCTCGCAGATTTTAAGCTATCTCCACTGCCTCCATTGCTTACGTCTTTTGCTTTCTCATGAATTTACTTATTTAAAAGTTCTTCTTAAATCATCTTTTGAAAATTTGATAATTTTAAATGGAACATTTTTTTAGCTCATTGGATAGAGAAGGAATAGAAACAGTATGAATATCGTTTAATTTTCAACTTCAGATCATTTCAATTTAATATGTCCGCTCGAAATAACAATACTACTTTTTACTTATAATTTTAAAAGTTATACTACTTTTACAACTTTTACAGTAGAAGTTAATGATTTCATCAACGTTCATTAACAAATGAATCGATTAAAAGATTGATGAAATTCAATAAATGTGTTTATTTTGTGAAAAATTTTTGCGAATTAAATTTTTATGAAAAATTTCTATGTTTATTTTTATGAATTAAAACTAAAAGCATACTTATCTATTGTAACGATTATTTCTATGTTACTAATATGCTCAGTATAGTGTGGATCTAGATGAGCAGGTATTTCTGCAAGGATTTATGGAGAAAAATTTGCATTAAATTGCAGCTTTAATATATTCGAACATTTACTGCTGGAGACTCATTGCTTTGATTTGTTAAGTTCTGAAAATGTGCTCAAAACAAATTTATAAACAGACCTGTGGAGAACTAATATCAGGAAAAAGACATCTGAAAAGAACATTTCTGATTTTGTTTGTTATCGTGGTTTGCATTAAGCTTTTCGAGTATAACGATTGAAAAAGAAATTTAGTTCTCTCGGTCAATGCATAAATAATTGTTATAAAAACTTTCACATCTTCACTTTACATTACTTTTCTCTTTTTCTTTGTCGATTATTTCATCGTTTTTGTTACTTACTTCATTATGAACTTAATAATTTGTTTTTCAAATGACTGCCATCCATAGAAGGTGGTGTTATTCAGGATTAAGCGCTTTGAGCACAGCAAATTTAATTGCATTAGAGTTCGAGAATTTCAACAATTTGGTGTATTTTAACTATGATGATGAATTAACCTTATCTATGTTTAGAACATATTCTGAAATTACATCTGATTAGAGTTTCGAAAATTGAAAATATCGAGCCTGCACTAATAAATAAGTTGTTCAGTTGTTGCTATCACCTTCTCCTTACAACATTGACTTCCTCTGCTTGTGTTTCACTAAATAATAAGAACTTCAATTTTGTGCATCCGAAATTATTTTCCGAAAGCCAGTATTTCAACATAAGACATTGCCTGAATACTTTTTTTTTTACAAAATAGCCTAGAGGTTTTGTTCAGTAACATATCTGATAATTCTTTGATTTAATGAATTTGTATTTCTGTGTTTTTTGCAAAGCCATACAAAATCGAATAAATCGACAAATTTTAATCTGATTTATTAGATTTTAGCTCTCAAACTTTTTTTTTCTAGTGAATAGAACATTAAGGTAATTACATAATGATTCTCTGGAAGACAAAAAATTAATGCATTTTTTTGAGGTAATGTTAGTGCTAATACAATTCAAAAATATTAGACAAAAACAAACGGCTATAGTCGAAAGAATTTGTCCCAAAGAGTTTCTGCACTGCTTACTGATCAAAGATGAAACCTTTGATGACGGAGAACAGTAAGTCTGATGTAAATCATTCAAAAACAGACAATGATGGCGTATGTATACAAATTTCTTCTCGAAACTAAATTTATTAATGTCAGATATTCCGTGCTTCGTACTCTTGTGCCAGAAAAATTCCCTGATTTTATTATTGCTCAAGTAATCCTGCAAGAAACTACAGGTTTTTCATTATTCGCAAAATTAAAATTTTTCCTTGGGTTCGAAAGAATTTAGATTTGAAAATTTGCATTGTATTTGTGTTGTATATAAATATGTAAATAATGTACGATGCACTGAACCAATATATAAAAGGAATCAAAGCATCCATTTAATTGTCAACAAAATAAATTTGCTTCAACGAAAAAAATTTAGTTATTTATCAGGGAAACAAATATTACATCTAGAAGATAAGTGGAAAAAAATATAAATTCAGGGTGGGAATCATGGTTCAATCGAGCTCAGTATCGTGCAGTAGCGCTTTTACCGGCTGATTATCAACAAGTAATGCTCACAGCTCCATTCTTGACCGGATCATTACGTAAAGTAGACGATAGTGCTGAATACAGTCGTGTATTGCTCATAGGGCTTGGAGCACGCTCAATTGCCAATTATATTCACTATCACATGTTTCGGGTAAAAAAAAACATTATCTTATTAAAAAAGATTTGTTCATTCAAGAAAACGTAACATTTTACTTAACAATTACTGTTTTATTTATTCAAAAGTTTAAATGCTGTAACATGCTGGAGCGATCAAATTCTAAATCTATTCCTTTTTAGCTAATATCTCATATCTTTACTGCAGGTGGAGATAGATGAGCTCGTTGAAAAAGATCAGTATCTAAACAAAGTATGGTTAGGAAATCCAATTTGGAATTATGTCACCATCTCTGATATGCGTTAGTGATTTCATATCATGGAATCTGAACATTAACACTTGTCTCAAGTACTCGATAGACTGATAAGTTCTACTTCTTTCTGTTTGTATTTTCTTTCGTCGATCATCTAATGCAAAAAAATTTCCGAATGAAAGATATCGTGCTGCTTTTTTTGCACTTTTCAGCAACATGTTTGATAAGAAGCGCTTCTTTTTACAATAGCTTATTAGTGCCTAACTAATCTTTGTGAACCGTAAAGTCGTCCATGTTTAAAAAAGCAAAAAAATCTTAGATTATGAGACAAGTTTTAATATTTCAAAAGTGAACAAATTTATCAACACCTCACCACCACTTGTACCACTTGGTACTAGCATAGTGAGGTCAAAACAGTGAATCTCTCAGAATACTGTGGTGTGTATTCCAGTCTACTGCAAATCGTTTTCGTATGGTAGCAATGAGACAGAAATAAACTAACAACATGCGTGAATGCTGTATTAATTGAAATTAACACCAGATGTACCCAAGAGTCTGAAATTTATTGAAAAATACCCAAAGAAATTCGAAAAATTTTCAGTTTTTTTCATAGCAAATATTTAATTTTGCTGGTTCAATAAGAAATCTCAAATTTAATAGCTTCTACTAATGCAAACTTTGCATTTAACACTCAGTATGACTTCAGTTATGAAGTAATACTTTCTTAACCTCCTCAAATAATTCAAATAAAACTTTAAAAAAATCAGCATAAATTCTTTCTAAAGGTGAAAAAGACTACAATGCGGTATTTATTGATACTTGTCTTGATATTATTTGCCCTCCATTACGAACAATCAAAACAGCTGCATACTTAAATAGAACACTCAAAGAAAACGGTGAACTTTCTCTGATTTCTAAATCTCTTTTCATGCAACACATGTCACACATTTCAATATTAGCTCCAACATTTAATTAATCGAAAATGAATCACTTTTTATGAATTGAGGGTTGACATCAAAAAGCTGATATTATCATTTGCTTTGATAAGATGTTTCAAAAGTTTAGAAAAACTTTTCAAACCTTTTTCTCTGCTAATACCGAGAGGAAGATATCAATAATCTCAATATCGAAAAAAATTTAATTTTCCAGCAGAATTAAATTTTTTTTTCAAATTCAATTTATTACAAATTCAAATCAGTAAACTTTCAACTTAATATGCAGCGAAAAATTGTATTAAAAAGTGATATAAATGAAAGCTTTCAGGTGCCCTTATCATCAATATAAATGCTCCAACAAAAAATTTATTACATCGCACGTTAAAAAGAGTGAGGAAATTCTTAATACTTCTAAATTCTTTTTATATCTCTTTATACATCAGCTTTACATTGATTTGACGGCATTTAGGCCAGATTGAAAAATAAAAGTTCTTCCATTGAGCTTCCGTGTTAAGTGATAGTTTTTAAAAATGCAGATTATGGATGAAGGATCTCAATTTACAAAAATTGCTGTACCGTGTTAATAAGATTACTGAATAATTGCAGGTAAACGATAGTTTATCAAAAGCCTACGGTTGCTCTATAATAGTTAATCATAGTAATCGTATGACATCTTTGAACGAGATACTCCTTTATTGGAAAATAGAATCAACAAGTGAATGCCAAAAGATGACTAAATCATTTAAAATGTCGAAGAAATCCTTCACTTTATCCGACAATAGACAATCTTCTAGACCAAACTTAAGATGAACATTCCTTTAATGGTACTTCTGTGACATTAAATGCTGTAACAATTAAATCAATTAGGGTGATAGCCCGCGCTATTCTGAATTACTTTCCTTTTTGTAGAGTTACGGCGTTTGTTGCTGCCTTTCACGTTTCGTGCTGAAGTTCAGTGTTCATTGTTATCTCCTAACACTCGAACCCATCTTACATATACGGGAACTAAATTAAAATTAGCAAAGTTCGTTTGACCCGAAAAAGTTGCTCAAAGTTTTCATGTTAATATTATAAACAAAAACATTTAAAGCAAAAAGCAACTGACAGTTTTATTTATTTTACATTATATTCACTCCTGAAATTTCAAATAAAAATTGTTCGTAAGGAGACTATTACCTGCACTGCTTGGTGAATTTTGAATTTTTTACTGTGATGTCGAGTTTGTGAATTTCCAGTTTCATTGCGAACTTTAGAATTTAAAATTTTGTAAATTCCAATTTAATTGCAAGCTTTTAAAAATTAAAATAAAATAACTGTCATGAGTTAATGAAATCCACACGGAGTATTTGTAACCCTTCTTCGGATACATGTAAAAGCTTGCCATCAAATTAAAAATTCACAGACTTACATAAATGTAAAAAGTTCAAAACTCACCAAACATGTTAGGTAGTAGTCTCCTTACTCATATTACTTCCCACTATAATCTCTTGGCTTGCACAATTTATGCAGCAATTTCGGGACTCACTGTTTTTTTTTTTTTTTTTTTCAGTACATGCTTTTTTTAGATGGTTGTGCACGCTTAATTTATACGTAAGATGGTAAGTATAAGCAATAGGATGAATTACTGAAAATGACGTGAATATCTCACATATTCATCTCACATGAATATCTCACATTATAGATTGTTGATAAGAGGGGAAAATGGAGAGCTGTGATTTCTATAAAGATTATTAAAAATGAGGGAATGATTTTGATAAAATAATTTCCAGATTTTCAAAAGTTTAAATAAATGTTTCCAACGTTTTCTAGAAATGAATGACTTCATTCTGTCAACATTGCCATTAAATAATCCATCTTTAGACGCTTTATTCAATTATCGGCATTAAAACTCAATTATTTTACTATTCACATACCGTACTCATAGCATCTTGCTTAAAATTTGCAATATTTGCTTAATTAATAAATAGAAATATTCATCGATAAATTTTTTCTCTCTTGCTTATATGGAAGTAATTGATGGGGAACAAAATGATCTACTTCACGGTGGCGTTATGTTATATCTCGGCACATGAAAGAACGAATTTTGAACTTTGACCTCATTTTAGAAATCTACACCTTGATTACATAAAAAAGCTCTTGCACCAAATATTGTAAATGAATTTCTTCTGTCATTAGAGCCTAACACCCAGAAAGGCGGGAAAAATGAAAGGATAAATTATAGCTTAAGATGATAAACTGTAATACGCATCATAGTAATGCAAAAATTATAATGTAATTGTTTAAAAGAGATGACATCAGACGCAAAATTGAACGAAGGAATGATAATCTACATTGTCCCAAACATCATACAATTTAAATATTGCAATAACCTCAGCATTCTGTCATTACGGTTATTCAAACTAAAAAGGATACAACATGAATTTCAGTTCATTTTCAGCCTGTAACGATCCGTATCTATTTGTTATATTCATTTTATTCCAGCAATTGTTGCTCAAATGAGGCTAAAGTTCACATTAGAATGCCTCGGATTATAACATAACTTTTACTTTTTCGCAAATAATAAAACAAAGTTTCCATGCCTGAAGATATGTTCGCAGATTTTAGTTTACAGTTTCGATTAAAGAAAAATTTAACTCAACTCAATTGCTACCACCATTTGAATAATCTTCTGCAAAGATAAAACGAACGAAAATAAAGTTTTTGGAAATGTTGGAAATTTCCAGAATTTGACATCAATATTTCGATCTTTCTTCTATTTTTCAATTTGTTCCTAAAGTATTTTGTGCAAATTTTTACTGGAGAAAGAGAAAATTTTACAAGAATAAAACATTATATAAATGGATCAATGTTAAGTGAATTTTTTTTTGAAAATTTTCAAGAAGCTCGTTGCATGCAATTTATTTTTTCTTGAATCATTGTTTAAAATTGTTGAAATGATTCATTTACATTCTTCATATTAGAAATAAATTTTTGTTTACATTTACAGCTTCACTTACTTTAGGTATTTCTTTATCTGTCGCCTTATCTGTCGTATATCAAGAAAATTTTCGGGAAAGTAGAAATTTAAATCAGAAATCTTTAAAAAAAATTTTCAGGGAAGTAGTAGCATAAAGGAATGCAAAATGAAGATGGTACATTAGTCTAGTCTTTTTTCTTCTGCGACTAAACTATAGAAAAAAGTGTAGATGTCAAATTTAGATTTCAATTAGGGACTTTCTGAAATAAAACTTTATTCCTGAAAAATTTCCATTTAATTTACTCCATCTTATCTCTATCATTTAACTAATATTGCTAAAAGTGGGAACACAAAATTCCGTAACGACTCAATCAAAATGATTTAAAGGAACGCTGTTTCCTAACGCTAGTAGTGTTTTATCAAGACCAAATCTAGCTGAAAAGTAGTTGACGAATGTAATAAAGCCTTGGATGCTTTTTTTCGGTTTTCTTTAAGGGTTTTATTTTCATCTTAGAGTTGAATTTCAAGGCATAATTATTATTTTTTAGCTTAAAATGGGTGAAAAGTTGGATTTTTTTCGAAATTAATTTTGCAAAAGAACTGCTGTTGAGTTCTTTTAACCTCAATGTCTAACTCTTGTTCTCTTTTCTCAAGGTTGTTGATGTATTCAACGTTGTCATTTCTTAGAAAAATGTTTTTACCAATTAATAGTTATCGTTTGATGCATCGATCCTTCTTTCTTCCCTCTCTTATGCATTGATATGAAAAATTATTTGCCGATATTTCATTACTTCGAATTGTTTTTTTTTTTTTTTTTTTTTAAAGTTTGTTGCTGCAACTGCCTTTGAGTGCCACGCATGGGTAGTCCAAGTAATTCATATTTGCCGTATGAATGTAAAATAAGATTTTTTATGCGTCCACATTATTTGTGATGTGTTATTATCCTGTCCTGATATCGACCTTATATATCTCATAGAGTTGTAAACTTTTTAATCGTTCTTAATCTAAAATAACTTCTCATGCAGTATGTATAGTGGCAATGGGACAACAGTCGCTCAAGCAAAAGCTGAGTGATTATTATTTTGTTCTATGAAATTGAGTCATACAATTAGTTGTACCGCCTTAGGGGTTATTGTTGTCTATGTTACAGCAGTTCTGTTAGGAGCGCCACTTTTAAGGTTAGTTAATTTTTTACTTCTTTTTTTTAAAAAAAAACTCTAAAATCTATGAATATACATTATTTTTAGTGCATCAACTTACTAATGCATTTCCTAATCGTTTGTATCATGACGTTTATATCATGATCATGCAGTGCTTTCAGTCATTTTGGAGCAAATTTCGTCTTTTCGATTGTGCTTGCAGCCGTGAGCATATTTCCATTGTTGTTAGTGGCTGATAATTTCGACAGCTTGGATAATATTTTATTTGGCGAAAGGTTTTATTTTTATTAACTGTGGCAATAAATTTAAAATCAAGAATGCTTTGTTTGAAAGCATTAAAAAATCTTAAGAAAGAAATCTTAAGGGAAATGCGTGACGTTGCTGCTTTATCTAAAATATAATCTCTTCTACAAATAAGAAGATTCAAGAAGACGGACGGGAGAGATGCTGTTCAAAAGAAAGGAATATAGCTTCTTGATAGTTATTAATTTAATCTTCCGCTAATTCATCACTAAATTCCATGTGCATTTTATGTTTGCTGTTAGAATTGATACTATGAAAATTCATTGGACTGACATGAGAACATGTGTGGAACCTTTTTATGAAGGTTATTATTTATTGTGACACTAGCGCAATGTGTTATGCTGAACAAGTTTAGGCAGTTATCGTACAAGTGTTTGATTGCTCGTCGTTTATCACTTGGTGGTATTTTTGGTGCGTGGTTTGGTGCATTCGTTATTCCTTTTGACTGGGATCGTTGGTGGCAGGTAATTTGTAAAATTTCTCGAAATATCGTTCGGTTAATTCAAAATAGTTAGCGGTTATTATCCGGGTAAATGTAATTGTATTGCTGGTTTTCTTATTGGGTGTTAAATGGTATTTTGTTTGTTTTAAAGTGGTATTTTTCTTAAATTTCTTTCAGCGTTGGCCTATTCCGTGTGTTTTCGGTGCAGTGATTGGTGGTATTATTGGATGTTTGACCAGTAGTTATAAAATTTTTTTTTTCCGTTTGGAAGAGCAACGAAAACTGGAAAAATTTGTGTAATTTCAATGGTTTGTGTCGATTGTTTTTGGTGCTGATGTTTTAGTCTTCAAGATCATTTGTCTTGATATTATTAAATACCAAAGCATTTCTGTTCATATTTCAACTAAAATAGAGGAACGAACATTAGCGAGAATTTTTAAGCTTTTAAAACTTCGAAATTTGTTATGAAATATATATGTGAGAAGTTTGGAACCCAACTTTTAGGTTGTATGGAAATTTTGATTGTTGTAATGTATGCTGCGACAAGTACTTATCTTCCTCAACTTATCAATCTTCCAAAGCTGAAAGCTATCATTTTTGCCGAATTCGATGCAGAAAAAGGTCCAGTAATTAGAACACAAGTTAGTAAAAAGTTTAATTTCTTTTTCTTTTTCGCAAAATATCTGCCTCGTCCCTTCACGGCGGATGATATGGTTTCAAGTACTGGGCTTCATTTTTTGTTACATTTATGAAAAGACTGCTAAAAAGTATTCTGGTTAAATAGTCAGTAGCTTTACAGGTACCCAATTTTCTTTTCGACGCAAAAATATTTGATACATTTTCAAATGCTATCATTCCTAAGCCGGAACTTTTTCATCGACTAATCAAAGTGAACCACGTTGAAAATAATGATGGGAAAGTGTACAAGGTAATGGGGCATCCTGTTGGTATCGGTTAGTTTTTTTGCTATGTCGTTAAAATGTTGTGGAATCAAGAAAAGACATTAAACTTTGATAGGACTTATCGGACACATGCTAGCAATGAATTAAATTTTGGGCTAAATTCAAGAGGCTAAATTAATTTATACATCCTTCAGAATGATTATTAATTTCACTGCAGATGGCTTGCTTAAGTGATCATCTATTCGATTGGAAATATTTTATGTAAGAGCTGTTGTTAAAAATTCAAGAAACAAAGTAGTTTCCATGAGATATGCTTTGTAAATTTTGTGCAGCACTATTGATAAGCACATCATGAACCATTTTAAGAATTGTTAGAAGTAGTTTTAGATATAAGATTTACATGTCGCGATTTCTTACTAGATAATTGTAAAGGAAAAAGTGCTTTAGAGGAAAAGCTATAAAAAATGTATTTTGATTGATGAATCCAAATTGTCTTAAACTTGCTAGCTAGCTGACTTTTTCTGTCTTATTGATCTTGGTCCTTTTCCTTGTGCATTGGTTAAGGTTTTAAAATTTGGATGTAATTAATGTGATATTGTGTTCTAAAAATGTTTTTATATTTTATCAGAATATTTGTGCCGATGGAATTATATCCTCTGCAATATCCTTAAAGAGAGGTTTCAGAATCTGATTCATATGTTCGCAGTCGCTATATATTCAATGTCTGTTTTGTCGTAGATAAAAGTAATCAAATTGATTGCATGTACGAACCGATGGTACAGAAATGCGCTGCTTACCTAACACAAATGGAGAAGGTGAAAGACTTCTAAAATATTAAAATCTTTGAGTTTGATATTTTTGGTTGATAAGCCAAAATATAACTGATGATATTTAGGATACGCGTTTTTTGTCTCGGTCGCAGGACAAACTGTCTGGTTTATTGCTGAACATATTTGAAGACTTGAACGAGCATGGTATGGAGATTTCGAAACATGCTTTTTGAGTAGAAATTAACTATATTTAAGCTCATTTATAGTTATGGATTTTGATTTTAGTGTATATGTTTGAAATCATTGGTTTGTTATTTGCATTACTGTCGCAGACGTAGGGCCTGAATCGTTTTATATGCGTCATGTTTTCTTACCAGATACCAGTGATTTCATTCAGAAGTCTCGAAAGTATTTTGATGTTTCAGTTCATTTTATTTGGGAAATTCTTTGATGTTTAATAGATTGAAATCTTTAATACAGATAATCTTTATGAGATTTAACTGATCATAGCGGAATTTAGTGCCTTTAAGAAAGAACAATTTCAAAAAAAATGTTCTTATTGTGTTGCGTTTTTACTAAAATGAGATTTGAATTATCGCTAGTATCAGTTTTTCTCTCCCAGTGATAGGCTTCATGTTAGGGCCAGTGCAAATATACTTATAGTTGATAACATTCCCGACGACAAATATATTAGATGGTGGTCATGAAACTTATCCTTATTATCATCAAAAACATTTTTTTTTTACACGAACACCTCCAATTTGATATAAAGACTTTTTAAATACAACCATTTTAGACACAAATATATGATTGTTTGGCTTATAAGAAAGATTTTTGTTAAATTTTCAATTACAAGTAACTTTTATTTGTCAAAGCAGTCTCACTTCACCACAATAGTTAAATAGCAGTAGTCAAATTTGGTTTGGTTGCTTATTAAAGCATTCTATTTTCTCAAACAGTAGTCATTGTAAGTTTCGCGTATGTAATTAGTTGAAGACATCGAAGTTTACAGATGTTTTTACACAACAAAAATTTGCCGCACTATTATTTGAGATATATCACCACAACAGGGTTGATTTGCGAACTATTTTGAAATAATTGCACTTTTCTCTAATTGAATGATTTTTTTCCAGGTGAATGCAAAATTCCCGTTACTGATCAGACAACTATATACTTGAAGTTGTGTCCTTCGTTTCATGGTATTGAGCCACCTAAGGTGAGTTGTTTGAGTCATCGCCAAATGCAAAATTTCAATGTTCTGGAACGCTTCTTCATGTCATGGCATTCAGTAAACTGTATGAAACTGTACAATAGTGATTATTCTCAGGTGGAGCCATATATGGTGCCGATGTTCACACAGATACCATCACCCAATACGCCAAACCATATCCCAAAAATGGATGTTCTCTCACAAAAAGTATGCTATCATTTTTTATGCTGATTGACTGCATGTCATTGGACTGATTTTTTCGAAAATCTCTTCTGTTATTCGTTGAGCTTCCAATGCAATTATATTTTTATAACATATAACATAGCGTCTGTTTAATGGTAACTTTGTTAGAGCAATATTTATTTATAATTATTATAGCTAATATATCAGTGAAATTGCTCACTGTAGGGATAGTAAATGCGCTTGAAAATAACAAGTGAAATCAACAAAAGAGCATATTTCAGTATTTATTGGAGAAATAATGAATCGAATTTGAAGAAAATTCATCAGTGATTTCAGATTTGTCCTAAAGTGGATGGCGTACGTTGTATTCAGGAAATTGCTACGATGGTGCAAATAGATACTGATCTGGTGATGCAATGCGTTCGTAATCTGCATTTCTACGGTTGCCTGACATTAATACCTCTCTTCATGTATGCTAATATTTACGTTGCTACTGAACAGCTACATGACTTTTATATGAACGCTAGTCTCGTCGAAGTTAGTGATTTAATATTTTTTAAAATATTTTGCTTTTCCTGTGGTATAGAATCGACTAGAATTCACTGTGCATAATTTTATCGATTACATCAGGCATATGTGAAACCGATTTTTTATTCATATACGGAAATTCGATCGCAGCAACCACATTTTCCGTTTTTTGGATCATTCATTTTTTTTTTTTTTGAATAGTTGCGCAAAGGAAGTAAATTTTTAGCATTTTCTTGCTACTGCCAGGTCAAAGCTTTATTTTTAAATTTCTTCGCACCGGTTTCATTTGTTTATTGATCATTTCATGAGTGTCTGGATTTTATACGACCACTGAACAATGAAGGAGAACGCTCAGGTCCAAAACCTTTATTTCCCGATGTATTTCGATTGTATGTCAGTTTGAAGGTATATTCTTTATAGTTAATTCGATAATAGTATTTTTAATTAGGACTGCGAATCAAGGGTTAGCTTTCCGTAATATTATGCAAGAATTTTCTGAGATATTCCTGATTACTTTACATTCAGTTTATTTTTAGACAGGTATGACAATGAAAGATTGGTGTGAAAGGATGTCTCCTAGATTGTACAATGTTGATGAGAGACGTGCAATACAGTTTGGTATATGCCACGGGTTTGTTCGAAAACTATGCATTTATCCTGTTTCTTTGAAGAAAGGCGATCCGCAAAGGTGAATCCATCTACTTGTTATGCTTACTGACGAATATAATAAGGCTGAAAATTATTCCAGACAGAATGATCTGTATACAGTTTCCAACTCTTTTTAAACAGATACATAGATTTTAAACGTTAAGGAATGATCTAGATTACGGAGCAAAATCTCCACATTCATCTTTTTTGTAATGTTTAATTTATTATTCATGTGTAATTTTAATTTGTTAATTTTAATTAATTTCAATTTTAATTTTAATTTGCATTTTTGATACAGGGTTTTATACGCTACAAAATAATAGGATAATTTTTTGTAATAAATTACATCAGCTGAAATTAACTTCATTTCAAATTTATTGCAGGATAACCAAATTGTGTGACGGTACTCGCTCACTGGAAGACTTAGCAATCATTTTTGCTGTTTCACCAGTAAAATTGTTGGAGACAGTTCGCGTCGGCGGAAATTTTGTTTTCATTTCAAAGTAATACGTGAGGTATTACTTATGTTTTGAAGATTTAGAGTAGAAACTTTTCAACAGCTTTTAGTCAACTTGCAGTCTGCTTAGAATGAAAAGTACGCTAATGGATCGAAATATTGAATTAAATTTTCGAAATGTTTACGTAAATAGATCACTGAATGTAATAACTGAAAATTTCTGGGTAAAATCTCGTATTTGGTGGTGAAAATTGAAGAGCCCTTTTTTGTTCGAGTTAATATATGAGATGTTAGAATATTGGCTGAGAAATATGAGTTCGCTTTGTTGAATCTGTGCTGACGGCTCCTTTGGATCATGAGGGAGTCTTTATAGTTTATAATGTTTTTGTATAATATGTTCTTGGATTTAGTTTCTGACTAAGCAGTCAGCTGGAATTGTTTCGAAAAAAAGATCGACAAGTCTTTACCATTTCCGATAGTATGAAATATATTATAAATCCTAAATATGTTGCACCTCCTCACACTTCAGCAGTTTGAATGCTTCCAATCATCTGAGTGAAAAGATTTAATGATGTGTTTGCCACATGTTTAAAAAAATTGATGAAGCAACAAAGAATAAAAGGCATAAAAAATAAATATGAATATAAAATATGTAGCATATATGTGATGCATATGCAACATAACAAAATATAAATTTAATAAATCGTTTAGGCGAGCCAATTAACGAACTAATCTATCCTGTACAACTTATGTGAGATTCTTTCACTTCTTCAAAGTCAAATATGCCCAGAACGAAATTAAAGACTTAGAAATAAGCTAATAGGTTTGTTAACATTAGAACTTCCGCTTAATCCTTAGTTAACAGTGTTCAGAGCGTGCTTGTTCTCCAAGCATCCTGGAAGTTCAACAATTATGATTTATGATGGATGTCGTTGTGTAAAGAGACCAGGATTGAGAAATCTTTGTCTGCTTTTCTAGCATAGCTTTAATGCAAAAGAATGATTCCGTTAGTTTGAGCTTTTGTGATAGGAATTGGGAACCATATCACCATAAGTCTCATGATCGGAACAGAAATCCTTTTTACTGTAAGATACGTATTAGCACCATCTGCTTATTGTTCCATACGGTTTATGACAAAGACAAAGGTATGTTTGTAAAATTCTTCCGTGTATCTCTTATCGTTAAATGAATTCCATTAATAATATAAGGAGAATTAAGCTAACTTTTGATAACAAAAAATTCTCGCAGAGCTAGTGATGACTGAATAGGCCAAGATTCATTGGGCATTATAATTTAGGACAAAAAAAGTGATTGATCTTAGAAATTTGCGTAAATGGCTCTTTTGCATACAATAACAACAACCTAATTGAATCGATGTCACAATCATAAGTCTTATTCGCCTTATATTATTTATCAGTGCTTTTTACAGTACTAATACGAAAGTGTTCAATCTTCTACAGCTACGCGAAGGCTCAAAGAAACTTTCATACTTCATTCGACAACAAATAACTCTTATCTAGCGTGTCCCATTCCTAATCATGTCATCTATTGTCAACACTTAATCAATCTTATTACTCCGCAAAATTTTTAAAATCCATACTAGAATGACCTGCTTAGCGTTTGTGATCCATATGTTGCGAAAACTGTCTTTGAATGAGGCAAAGAAATAAAATGCTTTCTCTGACGATTACCCTTTTTTAAGGTTTCATTTTACCTATTCTCATTTTCGCCACATGCTTGTAGCAAAAATATCTTACAGAAAATGTATTAATCGTAGAGCAACTGGAAGTGTAATTCAGGGGATCGATCTATTTGCAAAACTTATCACTCGTGAAATCCATCAACTTAAAGATAATATAAAGTCCAGATACTGAGGATATTTTTCCTTCTTTTACTAAATAAATTGTTATGAAAATCTTTAATGACACGTTTTTGGTGAACAGCATAGCTTCATGATGCGGGATTTGAAAGCAATTTCAAAACGAAGCTTAGTTTTTCATTTTCATTTGAATTCTATAGACCGGCGGCAGTTTTGCATGGACAATCTTCAAGAATAATAGGATAGTATATAATAATGGATTCGGTGGAGGAGGTTGATAAAAACTACACTTGTACTGTTTTCACTTTCGATTTAAAAAGATACTTTGACACACTTTTGACATGCAAGGAAGTCCACTTAATAACATTTTTACTGTAAGATTGTACGGTGTTTCCGTAAACTTTTTACATCTTTATAGTACGGTTCCATTAAATTTTTTTCTGTTAAATTCATATAACAGTTTCGCAACATTCACCTATGAATATTTACGAAAATCAAAAAACTAAATGCTTTTAATGAAGTAATTATCGTTCCAGTAAATTTTCATTGCCGTTCAAATGTGTACTATCAGTCACAGCTATCGTTTCGGACTGCTCTTCCATGCGAGCTTTATAGCGGCTAAACATTACATTAACAATTTCACTGACTAATAAATCGCCGCCATTTGTCTGCAACGGAAGATATCAGAAAATTTTACAGATTCCGTCTATCTTGCTCAGTAGGCCTCACTAGCCCAAACATCTACACTTCTTCCTGACCAGCACAATTTAATTAGTAACAACAATGAATCGGCCACGCCAACGCTAATGATAACGCGGTCAAAAGCAAACTGATAAATAAAGTGGTACCAAACCTCTATAAGTCGTAAAATGAAGACACCATCGGGTCGCAGAAATCTTTTGATAAAGTCATGGAGATATTTTTCTGTTTTCAGATCTGCAAAATCCGAAAGAGCACCCGCACACCGTAGATAACGTGTCACAAATTGCCGTTGATTCGATTCAAGCATCAGTGCGAAAAAGTAATACAGCAACGATAACACTGACAAAGTTCCAACCAGTACAAGCCACCACCTGTTGTAATATTAGCAGGAACAACAATAAATGACGCTGTATGGAGGATATTGATTTCACACTTTTTAGACTAATAAAAAGAACGGACATAATTTATTTACCACAAGAAAATGTATATTTTTTCGTTGAACATATTAATCATCAAGACACACTGCACTGTCCAACGATGAATATTGCCTAGTACACGAATCTGAATTTGTAACTTTCATTTAAATGACTTCTATAAAAATACACCAAACATTCGATCTTTCCTCCGTCTTTCATAACTAGTCATTACTTATAAGTTTAAAAACTGCTTCAAAAAAAGGAATTTTTTTTAGCATACTCATACAGAGTGAAGTAGATTGATACGAAATAATTAACTGACATGAAAGTCACACATTGTGACTCGAGGGAAATGACCAGATTCACTCCATTCCTTGCCGCGCCATATATCAGAAAGAATGCCTGCACCCCACAGACTATACTGCGGTCCAAGGAATGCATTCAGAATAACGAATTGTAGAATCACATTGACCACATAGAGTACCTGTCATTATCGAAATTACAAAAGAAGAGTGGAACCTAAAGTTCTATTGAAATACCGGAAATTTCCAGTGCTAATATGAAATCCATTACTAAAAGAGACTGGAAACTGGAACCCATGAGTAACAAACATATATTTTTATTCATTTTGAAAAGTCCACTTTCACGAAAATAATATATCTGTAAAATAGATGTAAAAGAACGCACTTTTGTGAAGAGATATAAAACAATTAAATAAACTCCATTTCGTCTACCAAAATGAAAGCAATCAAACGATCCTTAAAAATTAAAAAACTTCCGTGAAATGATCAATGAAATTTCAAATACAATGAGTTTAATAAAAGTTTAATGGCAAAATAACTTATTTGTTGATATGCTTTATACAAATTAAATAGCTGAAGTGCGGTTTTCAATCATAATTTTGAATTTGAACCAACACATAAAAGCTGATTTAAAAATTAAAGTAATCTACGGTATATCAAATGTCTATCTCAATAATAAATAGAAAAAGAGACCAGTTCGGAGCTCTCTTTGCATATCCAGTGCATCACGCAAATGTTCTGCTGCGATCTGCACTTGTGTAAGTCGAGAGCTTTTGTCGAATTTTTTTTTCACCATTGCAGCTGAATTCAGAATTCCTTTCACGTTGATACCTGCAATGGACGATTTGGTCTGCGAACATAAAACTAGAAAATCCATTAATTTCAGCAGCATCAATTCAAGCAACTAAAAGAACTTGAGAATTTCTTGAAAATAATTGCGATTTTTCCAAATTCAAAAAGAAAAGGAAATAGAAAACAAATATTTATCGACCTGTATGCGAATTCATCGTTCGCCAGACAATGGAGGGAAAATAAAACAGAAATGCCTGCAGCGCCAAAACAATTGGTACCCATTGGTAGTATCCAATAACCTGATACACCGGAGTTATTTTTGATAAAGATATCTTATGGAACAGAAGCTACTTTTTACTGTAAATGTTGTAGGGAAGTTGAAAGAAAATAATTAATTTATTGGAAATAAAGGAGAAGTTCTATTTTCAAAGCGATGTCTTCGGGCTAGAAATAAGCGGAATATCAGCTGACAAAATGCGGTATCACTGAAGTAGTGAGATGATATATGACGGTAAATCTAACCATTCATTTTAATAACAAACAATTCCCAAAAGATGAAAGAATATTAATTAAAAATTTTGCCGTTGCTCTTTAGCGAATATACAAGCGTAGAAAAAATGTGGAAACGGACCGACTCATCTCTTTGCAAATATTCGTGTGGTATTTCACTATCCAAAGGCATGTAGTAACTTCCTTTGATAAAACAATAAGTTTCCGCGTATCTAAAAGAAAATAGTGTTAGAATGTACTGACAAAAAAGTGTTACTGTCTGACTATTCTTTAACTGAAAACTGTATTTAATAAAACTGAGGTTGAACAACACCTAGCCTTTTTAATCGCAACAAACTGTCGGATTTGTTGCAACAAACCGATATCGCGACCTCGAAGTATGCACAAAGAAAATTTTCCTTACTTCTTTTATATAATAATATGTAACAAATGACAATAACAGATTTTTGACCATGAAAAAATTGGATTTTTAGCAAAATAGTCACTGATAAAAAAAATAAAAACAAGGAAAGACAGGGCTGTTAGCAGTTCACTTACTTTTCCCATGCACCAGTGAACTGCGCAGGTACCCAACACTGAAATATAATTTTTTTTCAACTTGAATTTTAACTATTTTATTGTGCTCAAACATGTTTCGAACGCCTCTGTCTCTCATGGTTGAAGATCTTTTGAACGTCTTAAAATTGTGTTTGACCCGGAAGTTTATGTCAGCTTACGGACATATTTTTGTCAATATTTAAGAATGCAGTGCAAAAAAATAGTAAATTTTAAAAGACTCACCTGAATCGGCTTGCCAACATATTGTGTTGCAGCAAGCGTAAATGCAGTAAGCACAATGATTAGTGCAGTGTACTGATAATTGAGTCGATCAATGATATCATTTGATTGATAACTGCGGTGGAATTTCGACAGATAAGGTGCTATTACGCCTATCATCGTGCTTGTAAGTCTAACAACCTGAAATTTCTTTGTTTTGTCTATCGAAGAATTAAACATATGCCAGCGTAACAATTAAATAATTTATTTTTAAAATTCTAGATGTATTTAGGATATAGCGAACAAGGAATACTGAATATTTCATTTTATTAACAATAACCTCACAAATAGGCACAATAATGAGACAATTTACACTGCCTTAAAAGGACATTTGTGAGGACTGTCAGAAAGGATTCACTGAGATACTCTTTTTATTATTCAGATCCAAAGCATTTCTAGCTTATTTCGAAGATGTACAAAGCTCGGTTACTTAAAAGGGTGTTGTTATCTGTTTGTCAGATTGGCACTTTTTTTGAAACTTGAACGTCAGTATTTCAGCTTTGATATGGTTTCATTCAGCTGTTGCCATTATTCCCTCAACGATGCAGCGACAAAAAAAAAAAAAAAAAAAATTACATGTCAAATGCAAAATAAATGGCGATGTCTAAGTTGGGATACTGTTGTATAACAACTGTTGTTAACCTTTACATGTGAAAATGATGATGATACATGCCTCAAAATTATTTATTCTTATTAGTTTCGATCTAGTGAGCTAATTTATTACACAAAAAGATTCGATTCTTGAGACATGATTTTTTTTGAAATTGAAATTAGCAAATTACTGCTGAACAAAAACAACAA
Organism: Mansonella perstans; assembly: GCA_037074765.1. Classification (NCBI taxonomy): domain Eukaryota; kingdom Metazoa; phylum Nematoda; class Chromadorea; order Rhabditida; family Onchocercidae; genus Mansonella; species Mansonella perstans. The sequence goes on from JBAMDO010000157.1 coordinate 23,974, forward strand.
AAATAATAAATCAATTAGATTCTTTTTTTTTCATCTAATATGACTTTCGAAATTTCCACATTGGATGATGAGCAATGAGAATCGGTTTTCGGAATCCCAATGAGCATGCATGGATATGAGAGAAGAATCGAAATGAAGAAGATCACTTTTCAATTCTTGCAACGCTAATATCAAAAGAATGCGAAACGTTTCAATGATTTCTGCGCCTATTTAATATTCATATAAAAAGCTTAAATAAATACGGCACTCTAATATATATATATATAGCATAAAATAACAGAATATCAAATAATTGCAGGGGTTGTCAACATCACCTATCTATGATCTGTTTGTCAACACTATAACGATGTGACGAGAAACGTGTATCAGTAGTCTTCCACTCTGTTTATCCTATTGAGCTTTGTTCAAGGACCAAAATAAATTTAAATAGTTACAATTACGCTCAACACATGTAAAATCAATCGATCAAATCGAAAAGAGGAGTGCGATGCAGACAAGTTCTACCATGTTGAGCCAGTGTAGGCACTTTCAACCGTTCACTATCTTCTACTATCATCATTTTCCATGTGAAATATTGCCGTTATCTTGCTTGCCTTACAGAACTGTAAATTTTATTCATACATCGCTATGTTTTCATTATTGTTTGTTTAATTTATTCATATTCTATATGCGTTGCACATAAAATAAGTAGACGGAATAATCCGTGAATGAAAACGTTTAAATACAATCTGCTAGTATCGGCTAGTACCATGAAATGTATTTAACAAAGTGAGAACAGATATATAAATTGAATTTTGATCCAGTCTTAAGCAGAAGTATGATATCGAAAGGTGGAAGAGAAGCACTGATCGCTCATTCTTTCCTCAAGCACTGTCGATTTGAAGACATTTTTTGGCAGTTAGATCGAAATAAAATTCAGATTACATTTTTAAACAATGGTTTGGTAAAGTTTATTTTAAAAAGTAGCCACAAATTTATAAGCAGCAAAAGTTCCATTATTTGAAAGTTCTTCCTCTTATAGACCAACTACTACTTGAACTTTTTGTTGCAGCTGAACTATCTCAACTATAAAGCTTCACATCTTAGGCTATCAAACATAAGTTTAATAGTCCATTAATAAGCCATCAAAAATCCACTGTTTTTTGGAAGCATATTACTTGTAGCTTGTAAGTTCTATGATCTTTGACCTTTTCTGTAACAATTTTATGCATTATTCATTGCTTTTAAGATTTTTTTTTTAATAGCTCCTTACATTGAAAAACATGTAATTTAATCATATGTTAATGGTTTTGTTCATAACAATTCTGATTCTTTTGAGGAAGAATAGGCTACTTGCCTAATTAGAACCATAAAGTTGCACCTGTCCGAAAGCAGTAAACAATTGAAAGTTAACAAATTTAATCGACCAGAAAACAAATATCATGAATGCACAGGACTGGGAGAGATCTAACATTAAATGATCAATTTTAAAAATAAACTTGCTAACTGAAAATTACTGAGACTAAGGAATGCCTAAGGAAAGATTTTTTCATGAAGCCGCTTTGGTCAGTTGAATACTTTGGTAGATTTGTTTAAGCGATTGTCCACTGCCAGTTTAGCCAATTCGGAAAGTGCTTCTCTCAGAATTAAATATTTCTAATCGAGCATCTCTGTGTACATGATTGATATCAACAATTATTTATACATAAACTGTTCAGAAATATTTATACTTTTACTACAAGAATTTTTCATAAAATAAAATTAGTTGCACTTCTTTTTGGAATTAAATAAACAATTGATTTTACAATGCTTCAAATCCACTTACATCACATAAATGAATCAACAATTCTAGTTTTCATCTGAATTAATGAGGAATGGAATTATTATGATTCTTATCATTACCATGATTCTTATCAGTTACAAGATCATCAAGAATAACGTACAATAAAATGTTTATATATTCGATTATCACATGCACTGAAGCTAAGTTCAATTTCGAATTAGCTTTTTGAGACGATGCAAGAGATGATAAAATGACTGAAACTCATAGAGCTTTGGAAACTGTCCACTATCAGCAACTGTTATAGCACATTATGTGTAGAAATAAAATATATAAGAAATTTTTATTTTTTTTTAAAAGATTATTGATGAACATAAAGAAAGCGAAAACAGTAAGAAAGAGAAGTATTTCGTGATTAAATGTTGAAATTATTTTTTATTCTTGAAAACTGACACCAAATTATCCAACAAAGATTTAAAGATATCTTGAATATTTTTGGGAGACTTGCCATATTTTATCTTTATGAGAATTCTCGGGAAAGCAAGATGCACTTTTATTGAAGAAAATCAATCATCTCAACCAATCAGTTTCATTGAAAAAAACGATTTAATTTTAACAATTTATCTTCTCGTTCTATCCTAGTATTTACGATTTTTCATATTATCTAATTCATTCCTATCATAGTAACCTATCGACACTGCGTCACTATGGATAAACCAGATGGAGGGTAGAAATTATTCGTGAGCGGTATTTTCAAAATATGGATTTAATTCTTGGGAATTGATGAATTTCGTATATACTGAGTAAAATTTACTGGTAATTCTTGCTTTCATGCATTTCCTATAGATGAGAAGAAGGAATAGAAGAAGAGAAGTTCAGTCGTTTCTCATTTAGAATATATCTTCAGTGTGACTGAAGTAACTGATCTCTTCCTGTCGTCTGAACCATTCCTTCGTTTTATTAATAATTATTTTTAAGTGTTCCTTTTTCAATAATTTGTTATCAGTTGTGCAAAGAGCGCTTTTTGCTGATAATTGTTTATTTGACTGATAAGTAATCAGAATCTCAACGTCAGTTTTCTTTCCACTGATTCACTTATCTTTTTCTCCGATTTAGTTTTGATTACAGATCATTTTTAATGGCACGTCAAGAGAGCCGCTTATTTGTACCATATAAGGCACTCGGTGAGGTCTGTTCATCTGTTCCACCTGCTTTTCGAGTACTTTCAAGGAAAAGGGACGAAACTTACGTCATTTGTGCTGTCGACAATGTTGTGATACAGTACCTGTGCGAAAATCTGCGTGTGATATCCGTTAGTAATGCTCTACCATCCCGAATAAATGTAGTTGCTGCTGATTCGCGCTATATTTATGCCGCCATTGGCGCAAGAATAGCTGTTTTATATTTAGCCAGGTATTGCGATTCAATTTCAACGAAATCTACTTCAGGTTGAATGCAGCTGCACGCGAAAATTAGGCATTATTGATACATTATTGAGCATTAAGAATCATTACTGATGCCTTGTTATGCTTTTTGAATTCTCATTGTCACAGTTTATATGGAAAATTGTGGATAATTAGAGTTTCATTCATTTGAGACAAGTTAAACGATGGCTAGAAATATCTGATAATGCGTGTTGGCTTCTTCCGTTTGGAGACGTTCTGGTGGTTGTAGACATGAAAAGCTCGATCCATGTGGTGGATGTTGAAACTGGTGACGAATTGGTGTTGATTGAAACATCCACACAGTTCGATTGTTCAGCAGTTATTCATCCACTTACTTATTTGAACAAGGTACTGCTGGGATCTAGACAAGGTTAGTTTAAATTCTGTAATAGGTTCATTCGCTGATGTTTCTCCTTATCAACCTACATTTTTTTTTCGAATTTTTTCGAAAGTAATTTGCTGGTGAAATTGTTATTAAATGAGAATATTATAATCGAAATCCATGGTCTACAATAATTTGATTTAATGGAATAATCATTCTTAAGGGACGTTGCGTATTATTAACGTCAAAACCGGCAAACTAATTCATGAATTTGGGAAATTTGGATCAGAAATAACAGTTCTGGAACAGTCACCGGTTATAGATATCGTCGCAATTGGATTAAAAAATGGTCATATTATACTGCACAACATTAAATATGACGAAACGTTGCAAATGTACATGCAGGATACATCAGTAACATCAATTGCATTTAGGTTCTTCCTTCCTTTTAAATTTTATTATTTCTGATTTGCATGAGTACTTGTGGCTTTCTAGAATTGTTTCAATTCTAAATTGTTTTTCCTTTATCATTAGATTCCATATGCTGAACAAATTTGTTTTGCACGAATTTCTTCAGGTTTCGGTTTGTGAAGTTTTCGTTTTTTTCCTAACAAACTTATTTTTTGCTCCTGGGATTTCAGAACAGATGGCGAGGAGACAATGACTACGGCATCAGAGAGCGGAACACTGGCAGTCTGGAATCTAAATACGCGTTCTTTATTGGGACAGTTGCGCGATGCACATTGTGGATTCATTACGAGTATATATTACGTTAATGGGGAGCCGTTAATGATTTCAGCAGGAGTTGATAACACGTTAAAAACATGGATTAATGATATGGGTGATGGCATGCCTAGGCAGTTGGTTTTGCTGGATGGGCATCAGAAACCTATTACCGCGCTAAAATTTATCGACAACGAAATGTGAGCTTCTGAGTTCATTTTTCTATAAAGCAGTTATAATTTGTTGCAAGAATCATGTCATTATAATTATGATTCCAATTTTTAATAGAAATCAATTTGATTTTTACTTCATATTTATAATTGTTATGTGAAGGTTTTGCAGAACAAACTGTTTTTTAAATCGATTAAATTTACAGAATTGATAAAGTCAAGGAATTTCAGAATCCTTTCATCTGGTTTGGATGGTTCTGTAAGAGCGTTCTCAATATCACGTGATACACACAGACAAAAGTTAGGAAATGCTGGTACTATGTCCAGGTATTTTTTTGTTTATTCTTACTTTATGTTTCATTTTATTTATTACTATATTTCATTATCTTTGGAACATATTGCATTTATTTGCATTTGATTTTTAGTCATTCGTGTTTGTTATCTTACATTATGATTTCTTCACTTTATTCAATCTGATTTGAATAATGTCATTTTTAGATGCTTCTTTGTATTTTTTTTTTCGTTCTATTGTATTGCTATTGTATTCCTTGCAGAATGAAAGCGAAAAAGAAGAAGCGTGATATCGAGAGCATCAAACTGAAACCAGTGATTGAGATGGATGTGGGATTAGCCAGGGAAGCTGCTTGGGACAATGTCATGTGCCGTCATATGGATACAGCCCTAGTGTCGACATGGACCACAAGAAAACAAGCCCTAGGAACATATTGCGTTCGTTTATTTGGAGTTTTAGTTGTTTTTTTATTATTTTAAATTTATCATTTTTGAGGTGTTTCTGTAAAAGTGTTGATTTTAGTCAAACATCAATGAATGCAAGATATCCCTTCTAAAATTTTTTTCAGTTGCTTCATAATAGATTCGTAACTAAACCACATCTCATGTCTGCTTGCGCATCGGCCATATGCATCTCATCATGTGGTAATTTTGGTTTAATTGGATATACAACTGGCCACATCGATTGCTTTAACTTGCAGAGTGGGCACCACAGAAAAACTTTTCTCTGCAGTAAAATAAGCGAAAAAGCTCACCAATCTGCCGTTCGAGGATTGGCACTTGACATACTCAATAGGCAGCTCGTGAGTGACCTTTTGGTTATTGCCGGTCTAGTTTTAACAAAAATTAAAAATATTTTCCGAATAAAGCTGAACTCACCATATCTGTCAACAGTGTTTCTTACATTTCGCCTTGATTACTAGTATGCGGTGCTATTATTGTGACGCCTAATGAGTTTTTATACTTGAGGTCTCAGTTGAACATGATGGAATTATTCGATTTTGGGATTTCCGCAATACGAAGTTGATGGCCGAAATGCAAGTCCCATCACCAGTTGCACGATTTAGCATGAGCAGCAATAATTCTCTGATAGCTCTTGGTGTTGGAAATGGTTCAATTGGTGTTGTCGACACTTTGTGCCGAAAACTTGTTAGGATTATAGATGGAGCTCATCGATCATCCTTTACTGCTTTGGGCTTTTCACCCGATGGTAAATGGCTTGTCAGTGCTGATGACGAAGGTTTCATTAAAGTCCGGTTTTTTTCTCTTTTTTTATTACTTCCACTTTTGTATCTTATTTTCAGAAATTATTTAAAAAAGATTTATCTAAAAAAACTTAAACTTGTTTTACTGTTGGCATCAGTTGTCGTATTTTAGATTTGGGATCTTGTTACGAATAGCCTTATTGATGTTATGAAATGTGAATTGTACTGCACATCATTTTGCTTTTCATCAAGCGGAGAATATTTGGCTACATGCCACCATGAGCAAAAGAGCATATATATTTGGGCCAATAAAATATGGTTCACTCCTGTGATTGCTTTGAAAGCACTACCGTTGGATTATATTCCAAATCATTCTTTGGCTCTTCCTATACGAAGGTATGCTTATTAGCGGTAAATATTAGGGACAGAAATTATATAAGCAAAACGAAATGAATAAAGCATTTTTACTCCAAGAGTAAATAGATAGTCCAGTTGTAAATAGCTTAGTGTTACTGAAACATTGAAGCAGAACAGATTTTAGAATATATTATAGTGTTTTCTTTTTAGGAATTTAGAGGATGAAGTGCAGCGTTTAACAGAAGAGACTGAAGTACCAGTGGAAATGGCTTGTGAAAACATACAGAATGTGAAGCAGGTAATAATTGAATTTAAGAAAAATGTAAGAATCTCTATTTTGTAAACAAAATTGGATCTTATGGTGCTACATTTTTCTGTTGCTCGCATTATTTCAAATCTTAAAATTCATTTGAAATTGTCAAAGCTAGGGTAAGATTTTTAGCATAAATTTAAGATGTAGAATTATAGAAATCATTGTTTTTATTAAACATCATAAATAAATTAAGGTTGAAAGTCTTGTAACTTTGTCGGGTTTGGCACCTTCACGCTGGATGAATCTGCCATATCTGGATGTAATTCGAGAACGAAATAAACCAATCGAACCAGCACGAAAACCAAAAACTGCACCGTTTTTCTTACCGGCAGTGTCAACACTTGATGGTTTCGAGTTTGAAAAGGTGGACATTAGTGCTGATGATGTCGAGCAACGCACTGTATTAATGGCAAAACGAAGTGTTCTGGAGATTGAATCTTCTTTCGTGCAAACTTTATTACAGTTGGGTCTTTCTTTTTTCCGAAACTTTGTGTCGAAATGTTTCGTTTTTCGTGTTGAATGTATTAAACTGACTTTTTTTTTTGGGGAAAGTATATTGTTTTAGCTGAAACCGAACTGTTAAAATTTAAGGAACCGAATAAGTGGGAGTTCAAGAACTGCATTATTTTCAGGGCTTCAGACGATGTTGACTTCATCATTGCATTTGAATCTTTGAAGTGGATGAGTATCTCCACGATACACTTTCAAATTCACATATTGCCAGAAAGGGTGAGTTGTAATTTTTTGCATCTTTTTTTTTATTTTTCTGATTTAATTCACTTGTTTTCAATGCTTCTAATGCTTACTTCATCATTCCAGATTTAAATGAAATTCGTTAAGTGTAGATTCTAGTGGGAATTTCAGATTTAGATGAACGTAAAGATTGTAACTTCTTGTTAATAACAAAGATTATGTTTATTGAGCAGTGAATTTCGTTTCAGGCTTTGGGCATTTTTTTGAAAATGCTTCTCACAGTTCTCAGGAGTCATCGCGATTTTGAACTTGTTCAAGCCTACTTAGCTGTATTTCTGAAAGCCCATCGGAGTAAGCTGTGGGTTAAATGTGTTAAAGATGATGATTTAGGTGAAACATTGGGCAAATTAAGTGGTGAACTGAAGAAGAGTTGGGAAGAAATTGATCAATTGATGCTTCATAATGCTTCATTATTGCAGTATATAAAAACAGCTGTGTTATAGCACTTGTGTTATGGAAGTGTTATTATAGGATCAAATTTAATTTTTCTTGTTGTTGAATTTGCTGTAAATATATTGGATGTATTTTGGACTTTTTGATAATTTTCCGAATACTATGTTTTTTTTTGCTTTTTTTTAATTTTTTGTTTCATAAATAATTTGAATCAGATTCACAAAGTTGACATTTTTGTTTTTTCTCATTTGTTTTGCTTCTGTTGATGCACATTTTATTTATAACTTTTTTCCGGAAATCCTTGCAAGTATTCTTAAATTTTTGGCGTCAACTGCGTTTTTATTTGCTCCCGAAGCAAATTTTGTTTATCGCAAGGATGGATTGAGATGAGGAGGTATACCTGATCTAGTTAACGGCGGTAGTCTTGCTTCAAATAAAATTCGTGTATTCCAGTAAATTAGTTGGTTTCAGACAGCAGATAGGTTTGTACTAATGTCCAGATAATTTCCATACAAATGTTGAAGGAAAGTTGCATGAACGATGTAGTGATGGCAACGTCAAGTGGTAATTTTTTGTTTTCTTATGTAAAACCTGTGCGGCTTGGAACTGATACAAATAAATTTGGTTACTTTCGCTTTCATATTGGTTAATCTTTATTTTGTGATATAGATATGCTCGTTTTAATTCGTCTCTTTAATGCATCTTAAAGCAGATTACGATTGCTATTGCCAACATTAATGTTGTTCATTTCAGACGAGAAGATTGAGAAGAAGCTTAGCAGAAAAGAATTGAAAAAGCTGCAGAAAAAAGCGGAGTATGAACGTGAAATTAAAGAAATGGGTGGTACAGTTGAAAATCAAGAAAAAAAAGGGGCAGCTGAAAAGAAAGGTTTTCTTTTTATAGTTTTCGTTCAGTGTTTGTTGTTTTTAGATATGCTATTTAAACCATGCAATGGAAAAAGTCAGTGTCAAATATTTTTGAAATTTAGAATTTATTGAGTACATCCCACATGCTAGTTTTTATTTGCTTTGCGTTCATTGTAGATATATCCAAAGTGTTTAGAAAGTGGTGGGATTGGGTCAGGTGCTGAACTTGGGCAGCAGTTTTCCGTTTCGCAGCAAGCAAAATCGGCGGGACAACGGAATCAACTTGAAAATGCTGTTGACATTAAGGTTAGTGTAATAACTTTAGTACATCCAGAGTGTTTTAGAAATAGTGGAATTAAGTCAAGAGAATTTAATTTTTCGTTTTCTTTCGGTTGAATTGAAGATGGTATTGCTGAACGTCAGGATCTTCACATTGAATTTAAAAGAACCTTAAGGTGCACGTTTACAACTTCGTATAAAGGATGTGAAGAATGAATGATAGACAAAAGAAATAGCAGTTGACTTTCAGTATTTAGTTGCAATCACTGTTTTTATCGTCAACTTTCGTTTTAGGTAGTAAACTTTGATATTGCGGCTCAAGGACGAGTTTTGTTTCACAAAGCTGAGTTAACAATAGCTTTCGGAAGACATTACGGTCTCGTTGGCCCAAATGGGTATACCTTAAAAGTTTCTCAAGTTTTCATAATATTTCATGTTTTTCACAATAGGAACTATTTTACTGCTTTACAGAATGGGCAAAACCACACTTTTAAAACATATTGCGGCCAGAAAATTGGATATTCCACCAATTGACCTTCTTTATTGCGAGCAAGGTATGTTACAGAATAATTTTAGTGCTGATGAAGTTTTTTCAGCTTTTATTCCCGCAGGAATTTTATCAAGCGTATATATTATTGGTTAGCTCCGTAAATTCCAGAAATTGAGGTTGACAGTACCCCGGCTATTGACGCTGTTGTTAAATCAGATAAACATCGGCTAGCTTTGATGGAAGAGGAGGCGCAGTTGATAAAGAAGTTAGAAGAAGGAGACATTTCAGCTGGCGAACATCTAAAAGAGGTAGAAATTGTTAAAGCTGCAATTGTAAAAATAGTACGGAGAGTTTATTACAGTTAGTCAAAATATACTGTCCTTGCAAGTAAAATAGTTGGGATTCCAACTTTTTCAGCAAAATAGGTACAATGTCAATTTGTGTTAACCTCCAGAATGTAAAATATGTCAGGTCACTGAAGAACTGAAGAATATAAATGCAGACGCAGCGGAGCCAAAGGCGCGGCGTATATTGGCTGGTCTCGGATTTACAATAACCATGCAAGAAAAAGTCAGTTTTTTTATCCATCCGGTACGTTATAAGTCTTTCATCAAAGCTGCATTTTAACTTTTCAGCCGGTTGAATCATTTTCGGGTGGTTGGCGTATGCGTATTTCATTAGCCCGAGCTCTTTTCTTGGAACCAACATTGTTGATGCTTGATGAGCCAACCAATCATCTTGATTTGAATGCGGTCATTTGGCTCGATAAGTTAGTTAAATTTTTCTAAAAATTGGTTCTACTTCGCTAAGTGCTAATTATATTCACTGTATTGAGATGTAAATAAATGGTTCGTTCTACACAAATTAATTATGACTAATAACTTTCATTTATGTTTAAATTAGTCCGGATTTCATGTTGAGGATCTTTTATTGCAGCTATTTACAAACGTGGAAGAAAACTTTATTGATTGTCTCACACGACCAGGGTTTTTTAGACAGTGTGTGTACAGATATAATCGATTTGCAGGATCAGAAACTGTATTACTATAAAGGAAATTATTGTAGGTTTTGAAAATTCAGGCTTTTCTACAATTTTCACCAGCTTCTCTGCTTTATTATGTGCGCAGATATGCCATTAGCAACTAGTTGCAATGGGAAACTAGCAAAACTTCCCTTACCAAAGTTTCCAAATTTGTGTGTTTTTAGCCAGTCAAAGAGGATTTCTGTTTTAATTTTCGAAATATTTTTTAGCTTCTTTCAAGAAAATGAAGGATCAGAAAATCAGGGAACACATGAAAGCTTTTGAAACTCAGCAAAAGCAACTAACTGCAATGAAAAAAAGTGGCAAAAGTTCGAAGCAAGCAGTTGAAGAAATGAAAAACCGATTGCAAATCAAGCAAAATAAAGTTAGCAAAGGCAAAAAAGCTTCCAGTGTTATGGCTGATCAAGGTAATTTTTATGAAAAACTTGCACTAGTCTATGATTCGATCAAAAAGACAACTTTTGCTCTATTTGCTTTGATGAAGCTTACTGAATACATCTGATGTTCAGTAATGCATTTAAGCACATGCTGTTTGTTTTAGCTGATGCAGCACCAGTGGAATTGCTACAAAAAATTAAGGAATATAATGTGAAATTCACTTTTCCCGACCCTACAAAATTGCCACCGCCAGTGCTTGGATTACACGGTAAGGATTTGCAGTAAGTAATACAAATCTTTTTAGCTTTGTGAATTTCGTAAAGGGCAAGTTGATAGTGATGTGCTAAAACTCCGCAGTAATGTTGCCATTCTTTTTGTTTATTCGTTCTTTTTTTTTTCAAGTTATTATTTTACAGGCGTAACTTTTGGCTACCGAGATCAAATCTTATTTAAAAACCTTGACTTTGGTATAGATATGGATTCTCGTATTGCGATTGTGGGACCCAATGGCGTTGGAAAATCAACATTAATGAAGTTATTAGCTGGCAAAATTGAGCCAGTAAGTAAACATTTTGCAGTATTATGGTTAATCTTAAGCAAAAGTGCTACAAATTATGTACTTTCGAAAAGTTTCTAGATGTTTGTTTCATGCTCAAAAGTTTATGCGCTAACCGACTGGGTTGAATTTTATTGTTCAAAGGAATCTGGTCGTAATGAATGGTAGTTTTTTTTTCATCAACAAATATTTGGAATTTAGCAACAAGGTGAAGTCCGGAAGCACAGACAGCTACGCATAGGATGGTTCGATCAGCATGCCAACGAAGCATTGAATGGTGAACAAACTCCAATCGAATATCTCCTCACTAAATTTCGGATCGACTATCAGGTTAAATTTTGTTTTTTCTGCAGAAAATTTATGTGCGTTCATCTTTATCTTGGCTCTTTCAATTATCCGACTTTATGTTGAATTGCGTATTTAATGTTTGTTAGATTGTACATTGTTTATTGCTTAAAAAAGTCATCAACGTTTGGGCTGTATTCCTATAATTTATTGCAGGATGCAAGAAAGCGATTAGGTACAGTAGGTCTTCCCGGCTCCACACACACCGTAAAGATAAAAGATTTGTCTGGTGGACAAAAATCTCGTGTTGCTCTCGCTGAATTGGCTTTGGGAGCTCCAGACTTATTGATATTGGTCATTTTTTTGGTTGTATTGTAGATTATATTTTTGCAATTGAAGAAAAAATTACATTATTATTGAGTAGAATTCGAAAGTTTTTTTTGAGAGATATAGATTGACTGGTAGTTGTTGTTCGAAATGTCCCAGTTTTGTTACTTCGTGAGATCGATCTTCGGAAGTTGTTATTTTAATTGACTCTTTAACGTTATGCGATGATGCTAATAACAGGAATCCCATTTTCTCATCACGGACTCGTTATCCACGTTTGTTAGCTTATAATTTACCCTTGCTGTAGCTAGATAAATCTTGCTAACCTTTCATGCTTTGATTATTCCTTTTTTCATGCCTTTGATTATCTCTATCGTACAAGCATATGTAGATAATGAAATCTGTAAACCATTGAATGCGGTAATTTCACTAAAACATTTTTCCTGAATTACTAAAGAAAGGTTTTTTTTTTCAGGACGAACCTACAAATAACCTCGATATTGAGTCAATTCATGCATTGGCCGAAGCAATTGAAAACTTTGGTGGTGGTGTTGTAATGGTTACTCACGATGAACGTTTAATCAGGGAAACAAATTGCCAGTTATGGATTGTTGAAAACTTGGTTTGTTAAGGATTTTAACTTGCATTCAGTTGTTCTGATGTTCGTCTTTGATTATTTGGGGTGACCTACTGTGGCGAAATGTCCTGATATTTTGAAATAACTTATGAACTTTACGAACTAGTAATCGCGCTGTAATTATTTATTTCAGTAATAAGATTTTAGCTAGATATTTAGATGTTCATCTGCTCACTACTAAATCTAAGTTACAGGGCATTGCTGAAATTGATGGTGATTTCGAGGATTACAGGAAAGAAATCTTGGAACAGCTTGGAGAAACATTAACGCCACGAAAAGGATAAATTTTTAATTTTGATTCTACTTTAAAGAATTGCTAGTTTGTGCGAATGACTTGAATGGCCAATTTCTCATTTTCTGTCTGCTCTAAATTAGTGATACATTGCCGGCAGATTTTGCTATTCTTCGCTTCATATAATTGGCTGTAATTGTTTCAAAGTAAATTCAGAAAATTTAATGAGAAGCTTCTTGTGCATCGAGGCTTACTCATTCTTTATCTTTCACCTCAGTAAGCCAGCTGCTCAGCTTTTTCTTCAGTTGAAAACAGGCAGTAGTTCATTGTCTTTCTACTAGTAAATTATGCTTGTACTTTTCTAATCATGATTTCTAAAGTCGATCATTTTCGTCTCGATGCCTTTTTTATTTTTCATTGATACCCATTAAAAACCTTTTACTTGGTGAGAGGCATTTACTCAGTCTGTCTCTTCATTCCTGTATTAGTACTTATCTGGTCTTTCACTCTTGTACCAGTACTTATTCACTTCTGGTTAGTTGGCTGAATCCTGAAGAATCTACTCAGTCAATTTCAAGAAGAAATTTTACTGGCTTCAAAATGGAGTTTCAGAGTAATTATTTGTTTCGAATGATGTTATTAAATTCTTAATGTTAGAACTTTTTTCCGTCTTGATTGTTGGGTCTTGATTCCTCGATTTTTTTCGAAATTCCAAAAATATAAAAACCTAACAAATGCATTAGTGACAAATCACATCGATAGGAAGTCTTAATAGTAATAAGATTAAAAGAATGGAAAAGGATCTCACAATTAAATTGAATCGAGAATAGAAAAAGTACTGAATGCTTTTGTTTCATATTCATCAAAGAAAGCAAAAGGTAAATAATTTAATGCCCCTGAAAGTGAGGATAGAATAGGATAAATATTTCTTATTCACAAGTCCTTCTTAGACGTTATTTTGGGAATGAAACCGATAGTTTTTAAACAAAGTATAGTGAAACCATCAGAAATTCACGGAAATTCACATGTCCAAAGAAAAAGAGGTTGGATACAAAAAGAACATATTAGCTCCGTTCTTATTCTTTTGCCAATATCAATAAGAAAAAACAATAGAGAAAAAGACATAAAACCTGGCAAACATGGTAAAATGCTATCCAAAAATTGAGGAGTAAAGAAGTCAAACCTTACTGATATGACAGTAAGTTTTGTTTCGTACGGAGTAAAAAAAGGAAGCATAATTTAACAGATCAAACAAGTCAAACAAGATACAAGATGAACCAATGATAAATTATTTAGATTTATTTAAGTTTAATTAAAATTTTGGTTTGTTTAATCTTAAGAAACTTAACTTATTTAGAATCTTCAAAAACTATTAATAGACAGTAACGAGATAACAAATCTGCAGTCAATTTTTTACTTTTTTCCACATGAGTCGGTCAATGATATTACCATCCATCTGGTTCCATGTCAATTTACTGTCTAAAAATAAGTTACTTGCGTTTCAACTTTTCTGTTCAAATCACGAAAAACTAACAAAAATTAAGCTAAATAATTGTCAAAATTCAGGCCCAATATAACAGATAAGATTGGCATCTAAATGATGCCTAGTTTTGCATCACTTGTTCCGAGTTTCTTGATTGTTATTTGGGTCATTTCAAATTTAGAACTTCTAAATAATTCATATTCTTTATAAATCTAGATTCTGCGTAAAATATTCTTGTGTTGGTATTTCAGCATTGCAATCTTAACTGACTCATCAGACTTGCTAAATTTAGTTCTTAATTTTGTTATGAGGATGATCTAACACTATTGTGATCTGGGAAAGAGATCACGCTGAGACATACTCCTGAGATTTTCAAAAAAGTTGACGAGCCATCACTTCTTGTTTGTCACAAAGATTTAAGGTGAACCGTTTAAAAGTGTCATCTTTCAGGGGACCAACACATAGCTGGTTAGACTTTGTAGAACACCAAATGCAAGCGCTGACTGATAACCCTTCTTGGTAAGCTTCATTACATTTCCAGATATTTTCACTTCTTACCTAATTAAGTCCGAAATACTATTAATCCATTCTCCACTCTTTTACAGCAATAAAACCTATACTTGAAGTGCGATAAATCGTTTCGCGAATCAGTCTTCGTTCTTCCGGCGTTGCTGGCGAATAAATCAACGGTCGTTGTAAATGCTCTACCCAAGCTACTTTGGAATTACGATCCTTGCAAGTAAATACAACTTCTTTACCGACCATTATTAATTTCCATGAGTTCTTTAAATTCAGACCTGTTGTCGAATCTGAAAAATTTGAAATGGACAAATTCCAAATACTTTCATGACTTCAAGCTCTGAATAACTCTACTCATATAAAGCGATGGAACAAATTAAAACCTTGGATCTGGCGTGCAAATGGTAAAATGTCCAAGTAAATATGAAAGAAAATATTATGGCTGGTTGCACATTATTAAAAGGAAATCCTCATCAAACCTTCAAAAAGCTAACCTTTTCCATCATTACAATTCAGAAATGTTACTGAGTCGAGAGAAACCCGGTCACGGAATGTATAAAAATTACGTTTGATGAGATCTTTTTTACATATTACCAGTGACTGATCAAATAAAAATAGCAAAACATCTTTTTGCCAAATAATGTTTCTACCAATAACACAACGACAATATACTTCACCACTATGTATCATTCGACTGTTAGTTTCCACTAGATCTGGGCCCTGAATTCAACTTTAGTTTTCTTTGGATCTCAAAGAATCCTCCGTATAAAAATCCTTCAAATATTATAACACTAAACAAAAATCCGCTCAAATATTAGAGTTAAACATAAATTTTTTCTTTCCTCACTTTTCTTTATACTTTTAAGAGAAAAGTAACACCCTCCATCCTTCGACATTCATTTGCCATAACGCGATTTGTTGTAAACCTTCTAATCGTCGTTTCTTTTCATTTATCGTTGCGGTAACATTTTTCATTGCCGATGCTGCAGCCTAGAAATTTTACGGTTTTAAGCGGAGAGTAAAACAAGGAGATTAGGCATAAATTCTGCTTCAGGAATATTTGCATAGAAACTTCAATATTTTCGGAAATATCGAATTTTAACGGAATCTGCATCAGGTACTGTCATGACATGAATCCATTCGTTTTCGCCTTATACCTCTGTTGGTTCCCTGTCGATATGTGATGGTGGTGTTGCTTTCAGTAATTCTGACAATTGCAACGGATAACGACATATTCTTTGCACGGGCGCTAACAAAAATCCCTCCAAAGGAAGTTTTGGCATCCCACGAAGAAGTCGGCAAGCCTAAATTTTTCTTATTTAAGGCAAGAAATCTATAACAAGAACTGTAAAAAAAACCACACAAAATATGAATTTAATATTTAGCGGGAAACACAAAACCCACTATTTCTCCAGAACTTTAAAATTTTTGACAGGAAATCGGAGATATCTTTTTTGAAACTTTAAGAAATATGATGTATTTGAAATGGACATGCAAGTTAGGAAGGGAAAAGGGCGACATTATGGCAAGATTTCCGTTATTCTCAAAATATTAACATAATGCTCCATAAAAATTACTTACAAATTACCTCAAAAAACTGATAGTAGTGGGGGTTTTCGGTGAGAAATACCAGTTCGGCACTTGAAAGAGGCCGGTTATTGCAATACTCCGAATAGATAAAAAATTTTGAGCGCTGAAAATAATATATCTTAATGTAGATATATATTACTATGCTTGGAGGATAGCAGAATTTTGGACTGCAATTGGAAGTGGGAAAATAAAAGGATCTATTAAGATTTCCATCATCACTGATAATGGAACTTACTTGAAAATTGGCTCAGTTCAATTCAGTTTAGTTTTATCCGCAATTCTGTTCTGGTAAATAAATTATTCAGAAACTGGTTTATTTCTTCCCAAAACGTTATTTTTTTAGTGATAAACCTGCAAATTCTTCAACAAAAAATGAGAAAATTAACGTTTCGGAGAAAAACAGCTCCAATGGCAGAGTTCTCGGGAACATTTTGATTGAATGCAAATTCAAGTTCTCGAAGGAATTTGCAATGTAGAGCATAAATAGATTCAATATTGCCGAAAAGGCGTAACATGCGAGTTGCAGAGAATAGGTCGCTACGACGACGACATTGCTCCGTAAAACCCTGCAAGTATGCCATGCAGAATGCACAGATCTCAAAATCGTTGCAACAATATATGTTTTGCAATTTCAAAAGTTCGCTAGGGTATTTGATATACCTTTACAAAACCACTGCGACATATACCACAGAACGGTTGTTATTAGCATTACTAATCAACAGTCAGAGTAAGTGAATAATTAAGAAGTGAATAGCAAAAAAAAATACAAAAGTTCGAATCTAGTTACTTGGCAAAATAAAGGGCTATTTAATTCTTTTGTTTCTGGAAGACAATCTGGCTGAATTTTAGTAATAGATTCGCGGCATTATCAAGAATTATTAATGATGAATAAAATTAACTTTCTTCACCTGAACAATATTTTGTAGCAAATTAACATAATCACGCTCAGTATGAATTAATTCTTGAACTATTTTCGCTCGCAAAAATTTCATCGACTGCGGGAAATAACTTGATGAAAGAGCTCCTGCGGTTCGCGAAATGCTATTTAATACCTGAAAAAATAAGATAATAAAGTTCGGATGTTGTTTTTCTACCTTTTTCGTTACATTTTTGAAAGAGTTTTTTCACAGTTTTTTGATTCCAGAGTCCTTCGGTGAATAACGTTTGATAATGCAAAGAAACTAATCTTGACATAAGATGACGGGAACCACCCGACCCTTTCCCTACAGCTACCGTACCAAAGTTCTTCAAATGAAGAATAATCAAGCACTGAGATAATATCGCCAATTGCAAATGGCAACTCATCAGGTAGTACTGCTGCATGATCCAAAACTGCTTCAACTGACAGCACACACTGGAAATTTTTTAAATACTTCGCAATATTTCACTTCACGGGCTGAACAGTCATTATAAGATATAAAGATTATGATCTAATATCAGTATTTGAAATAAATCAAGTAAACAGTTCCAAGCTCATTTTGATGCTATCACAGTTCACGATCTGTCTGCTACTTAGCGCAAATAAAGAAATATATGAAAAAGCCAGAATGAGAGACTACTTTAATAATATCAACACAGAGAGAATGAAAAGCTGAAGTGCTATCATATCTAAACACAACTTCATATTCATCCGCTTCTGCTTGCACTAACCTTTTGGAGAAGTTACAAAATTCTTTCTAAATTTAGAGTTTTAGTTCTTAAAAATCTTTCTAAAAATCCCACACCTGCTCATCAACACTGGACATTGCACTAGAAGTAGTTACAGAAGATGATGCACTGTGTACGGAATTACGAACGCTATGGCTGTTGGTTGAAGGGGTAATTTCCCGAGCACGAAGTCCGCTAAGCAGCGTATATGCACTCATCCGCGATATATAAGATGTCGTTACCGATTCACCACCTGGAAGAAATCTTCTATTACTTCGCCTCATGTTTTTTCTAGGCCTAATCAACTGATAAAGTGGTAATAAGATTTAGCTTCTTTGCATACAATCTGGCTTCCCTGCATAGAACTTTGCATGGCTCATTGCGCTTTTCTAAAGACGCGGCGGATTCCAGAACTGATTTTCACTCTTTCCAAATTTATGATCCTGACAACAACTAATAATTACAGACTTCGTTACATTTCACAGCCGATCGTATAATAATCAATAAAAGCGGAAAGAATCGTACCAGTTTCATCATCACTATCGATATGAACCGGCAAGTGTACTGGGTGGCTTCGTGATCGCTTCATTGCATTGTTATCATTCTTTGGTATCAAACGTAGTGGTTGTTTGAGCTACAATGAAGATTATTCAATTTCAGTTCCAAGTTTCTATCTCGAAATCTTTAGCTTAAACATTAGAATTGCCATAAACTTCAATTTCAACTTAACAAAACTTTTGCTCTCAAAGTAATCTTTGAAATTTGCTGAATAAATCAGATTGATACTCTTATTTATAACGAAAACTACTCGTTTTTTTTTTTTTTTTGGTATCTACTCTGCTCTCCAAAGATCAGCGCCAATCTGCTTACTGTACATTTATCCTCATTATATTTAGTTATTTATTATGGCTGAATCGTTTCAGACAATTCAAACCTCAATAATCATGTAATGTTCGAACAAGCAATTTTACAAATAATTTTGCTAGAGTCTGGCATAGATGAAACACTGATGTCGTATTACTGATTTACTTTTTTTTTTGATTTTCGGTTTATAGGAAATGAATGGAAAAAAAGTTTTCTCAATAACAATGGCAATATGAATCGATGACATCGAGTAAAATAAGTGATGGAATGATAAAAAAAAAGTGAAAATCTAATTAAACGCAGCAAAAAACTTGTGCTTATTCTTTAATTCATAAGTACAAAGAAAAAAAACTTGAGAACAAGTCACTTCAATATTTCTTGCAAAGGTAGATGCCAAACTTGACGCATAACATTCATTTGGTAGACCCAGTTTTGTCCTGATAAATGGTGGTTCCCTAATCTTTGGTACTTCTGGTCATATCTCGAATTCGCTTCTAATTTACATATAATGTTCGGTAGCAGAAAATTCCAATGCAAATCTTAAGAAAAAAATTTTTTAAAAAAAATTATCGAATAAGACCCTCTTCAATTTCTTGCTCCATTTGCTCATAAAAAATATATTTCGGAAGGGTATCTGCTCGTATCAAAGTAATTCATCAAACATCAAAACAAACTGAAAATTATCTTATGTGTTTTTCAAAATGAGGATTCATGCAAATTGTTTGGTATATAAATATAACCTATCTCTGTGCTATAGATTAGTGAGAAAGCTACTCACTGAGATATTTATCAGTGATGGATTCAAACAGTTAGGTTAAATAAATAGAAAATAGCTTGAAAAAATAAACAAAAAGATACTAATATTATCAGAGTTAATGGCTTAGAGGAAAATATGTTACGAGAAACCAATAAGACATAATTTTCGAGTTCTTTTTTCAAACTGGGCTTAATTTTCTCAAGCCAATATTACATTGTCTTTGAGTGTTTACTGCTTAACGGATATAACTGAAGTTACAATGCAAACAACTGCTCTTCCATATTCGCATTATATTGGCTCATTTTTAATT
This sequence comes from Mansonella perstans, assembly GCA_037074765.1. Taxonomy (NCBI): domain Eukaryota; kingdom Metazoa; phylum Nematoda; class Chromadorea; order Rhabditida; family Onchocercidae; genus Mansonella; species Mansonella perstans. The sequence goes on from JBAMDO010000157.1 coordinate 43,967, forward strand.
ACAGCTAATACAACTTTAGATATTATTCGCAAAAGTATTTGTATAATTTTTGAAGCGTTTAACTAAGCAAAAATTTTAAAGGTTAAGAAACTATGAACAGAATCATAAACCTTTAATCGGCATACACTCCAATAATTACTTAATCAAGAATATATTCAAGTTATTTTATAGTAAAAACGATGCAAGTGGTATTTCATGTAATATGTATTGGAGGATGATGGCTGAATGTAGAGAGAGAGAGAGAAAAGAACTAAAAAAAGAAGGAAAAATGATTAATCGCATTTTAATAATTTATAAATTTATTTTACATTGTAGTTGCAGCAATTAAAAAACAAATTTAAAGTGGAAAATGGGACAAAAATACGTGAATGGAAGAGAAGACGCTTCTTGCGAAATGACAAATGTAGGAGTGGAATTAGTTGGAAATGATAGAATTAAAACGGGGAAAGGTGCTGATTGAATATACAATGGAAGATTCCATCACATACTATTACACTTTACTTGCAACATTCAAGTTTCGGCTCTTCAATTTTCACCTGAATTTTTTTTAAATATTTGAATGAATATTTCATATAGTTGGAAGTTCCTTATTCTGTAAGAACGTTTTCTTGTAATATTGAATTAAAATGTTCGAAAAATCATGAGCAACCTCAAAAAAACTTCGGAGTGAGAAAAGTTGTGATGATAATTTTACGGCAAACTTTAAAGAGAAATACAGATAACTGATTGCAACAAAGAAAAGGTATATTGTGGAAGGAAGAGACACGAGCGCTACGTATCTACAAATGTTTTTGTTTGTGCAATTTTTTTAAACAACTGAACAATTTACGATAATGAATTTCTTTTACCTAGCGAAATGTTAACGCATGCTATATTTCATCAATGATTATGATTTTAGCTATTAGCGTCTATCACTAGCTTATCTCTCGAAAGTTTATAGTGGAAGAAGCTACCTGAGAATATCAGAGAAGGTCTGTTCGTCAGATTTAAACAGAGGTGTTAATAAATGCTTTAAGGACATGTTTTTTTGTTATCTTAGATGAGAAAAATATTTGAAGTGGTAACAAACTGCTTATGACACCATTTCAAAACTCCTCCCGAACACACAAAGAAAACGCTTTTACTTCAGCTCATTTTAGACAAGATATTAGATAACTGATTGGAACAAAAAAATGATATACTGTGGAAGGAAGGAAAAGACAAAAGTAAGATCAAACTGCGTCACTTTAGTTGACTATTAAGAACTCCAAAACAGTTATTTATTATGAACTTCAAAATTGCTATTTGCTACGAACTCTGCGTATGCTAAAAGCGTAGAATTAAGAAATAATCCTCAGGTTGGAAGATATCTTTCTTATATTCATTTATTCTTCAAGGTTTTGTCTTTGCAATTTACTTGTTCCTCTCAGTGATCCCTTTCCGAATTTAATTTTCATTTTCATCTCTTTTTTTCGATTAGTACATTGAAGAGATAAAAATTACAGGCGGGCATATAAGCAAGTTTTCGAATAATTTCCAACTGTTCAAAAAAAATCCAACTATTCCATAAATTTAAAATATATCCCATTTCCGCTAACATCCAGAGTTCTGGAAAAAAGTAAAGATTCAATGTATCTATAGGAACATAATGAACATAATGAAAGTTAGTTTATTCATATTCTATTCATATTTTCCTTTCCAAAATCGATGGTAAACATTGATAATCGTTCATAATCTAAAACGCCATACATAATCTAAGCTTCCAAAATCTCGATTTCAAAAAATCAATTTGTGGAAAATTTCAGTTTGTTCAAAGAGAGCATTGTATATTCTTCAGTTCTGATTATAACTTTCTTGACCCTTTTCTTACAGTGTTTAATTCATGTTATATTGATTTTTTGCTCTACAGTATTAATTTTAAGTCCAAACATTTATTTTGAAATTCCTTGTGAATTTTTGAAGCATTTTCAAAGATGAATAATGAGGATGAAAAGTGCAGCATTCAAAAATGGAGAACTAATGTTCTTTTAAGAGTTCTGGCAAAGATGCTTTGGCTAAGTTCAAACCAAAACAGCCACCAAAGAATTCTCGCAAAAAACAAAATAAATTTATTGACGAATATCCAAAGTAGTTCATTTATTTGTGATGTCTAAATTTTTCGAAAATTTACTTATTCTATTTAAATAACTTATCCAGCTTCTAAATAAAGCGCAAGTATAAGTAGTAGTTTATATGGTTTATGGCAAGAATCTGTTTCTTTCTTCCCGAAATTCAAATATTTGTTGAGATTAAAAATGAAATTACTTACAGCAAAAGATGGAATCAGAAATTTCATGTGTTATGTATTTGAGAAAAGGAAAAGCAAGCTAAATTAAAAGTAACAGTTCCAGACATTTACCGCTACTTTCGCTCACTTACAACGCAGAAAAGAACAAAAATTAATTGAAGATATCAAAAAATGTACCGAATGATTTTTCATGCAATAAAAAAAAACGAAATATTCCAATAATTTTAATTCTATCCGTTTTATGCTAATCCTTCTCCAATAATTTTAATTTTATCCGTTCAATTCCTGTAAATTACTCTTTTCTCTGATAGCTTCTAAATTCTTGAAATTTCGATTCAATAGGAAATATCATTATTTCAAAAGTTGGTAATCATGATTTGGCCAAGGAAATGCACAGATATAATAAATTTTTAAAAGCTCTTTCTAGGAAATATTTTAGATACTTGAGTTACTACTTAAAAAACTGCGCTTTATAAAAAGCGGAAAAATATTTTTGTTGAAATATCACGGCCGATCAATCATTCAGTTGCATCACATTTTTTAAATACCAACCTAATCATATCGATTTATCCATTTTAATGAAAAACTAGCGTAACTATCAACAAGCGCATCTCATTAGATCGTTAAGTTAAGAATACTTTTTTTAAAGTACTTTATTCATCTAAATCAATTATGGGATGAGATTTTACATTATATCACTAAAAATTCTGGTATTGGAATTCTCAGATCGAACAAAGCTAAACTTATATTGGAACCAAATGAGAGGTATATTTTTAGCGAAGTTTGCAAGTGCTTCCCAAACGAAGCCAAGTGACACTTTAATATGTTGCTTACTAAACTTAGAATTAAGAATGTCAACGAACTGGACCCTTAAAAAATGATCTTCTTTCGTTTGGTCATATCATACCTTCCTTACTTTCGTTTGATTCGTTTGTAGAATTTTCAAGCATTCAATTCTTGCACACTTAAAAAATACGAATTTTGATAAGTAGCTTAACTAAGAAATCAGATAAGTAGCTTAACTAAAAAATCACAAAAGTTCTCCATACCGAAAATGATCATGAGAATTTAATGGATAATGGCATCTTGAACAGCAGAACTAATTCTGCAAACAACGCTATTCAGATATGATATGCTCGATCAGTGTTCTTAGCATACCATCTATTAACTATTATAAAGGCGACGTATATATATTCTCATGATCATGTCGTGCAAAACTGCCGTAATCTTGTTAGCACAAAAGATTGTTGTAGAAATATTGCTGTCACTGTCAGCAGTGACCGTTGTCATACTAGTGATGGAGGTGACGGAGACGATGAATTTGTGTCATTATCGTAACTTGCTGTTAATGAATGTTTACATGCTTTTACAATACATGTCGCGCAATACACAATTTACTTTCCACCCCATCAATTGTAAAAGTTATAATAACAAATGTGAAGATCTTGAACCACAGTAATGCTTCAGCATAATAAGAAAAGTATTGAAATCGCTTTGTCCTGCAGACGTATTTATCATTTCGAAGAACAGTAAAGAATAACCGATATTGGATATTGAAATAGATGATAAGCAATGGATCATAAGAATTTATTTAGAGGGATGTGAAAAACCTAAAATTAAAGGTAAATTTGAGCATCACATATTAATAAATGCCATTCAAAATCGGACTTTTCATATTTAATATGAAAAAGAACCAATCGAGAAACCAATAATTAAATGATAAGCAAGAAAACAGTAAGTGATAAAGATAAACATTACAAAAAAAATGAAACTTTCGCATAGAAAACAAAATTAAAACAAAAAAAACTAAAAGTAAACCCAACACAAAAACAGAGAAGTAGCAGCAAAAAATGAAGTGACGGACGTTAAATGACTGATCCCCCTTATCGATGTCAATAGTAGGTGAAAATAAGACTTCGTTGATATTACATGGACATGATGATATAACAACGGTATATTGTTATATCATCGAAAACAGTGACGAATGCTTGAAATATATTTGAGATTAGTCATAAGGTTTTAGTGCTCACTAAACAAAAAATTTCAATGCACTTCTAGAACTAAATCGAAGATCCAGAAATTCAATTGAATCGGAAATAAATGAGTAAATTTTGTTAATATATCAATATTTGACAGAACAGCTCAATTCGCTAGTTAGCACCTAAAAAAGCTGATATAAGATTAAAACGAATTTAATTTCTCTCACCAAAAAAAAAAAAAAATCGAAACGCAAAATCAAATCTAAACAAATTATTTACTGAGAGAGAGAGAGAGAGAAAAAAATAACGAAAGGGGAAGATTTTCTGTATTCAGACCAGACTTCAGATAAATTTTCCAAAACATTTTTATCGAATACTTACCCAAAATCATTGCCAACTCGAACATTTAAAATACGGATTTTATGTCCAAGGTGAAAATACTTCAATTTGTTAAAATGAAAATGCTCAATTTAAGAGAGTGAAAATGCGGCTTATCTGTTATTTACTAGCGCTTTACCGCGGGGTCAGTGTCGTCGTGCTTTGCCTAAACTGTTCTCAAATAGACGCTATGTCTAAACTGTTCTCAAATAGGTCTCTGAATCTTAGTACGATGGATCACCGAAAAAATGATAACGAATTAAAAACAGCATTTCTAATAGTCAAATCAAAAATTTTCATCAGTTTGATTTTCGATGATCAAATTAAAACATCCAAATTTCGCAGATAACGAGGTTGGATTATAGATTATCAGGACGTACTTTACCACTTAATTACCGCAATGGAAGCAAGGAATAAGTTAACCTTGTATCGACCGATCTATTCCGTAGAATAAGCTTGTCCCTCTGATGATAACATGACAATACATAATGTAGCGGCAGTAGTTCTGATAGGAAAGTCTGATAGGAACAGTCTGTTGGTTCCATTACTCTTACTTGTAATTAAAATAAAAGCAGTCTTTTACCAATTAACTTTAATGTTAAATGTGCAAACTAAAAAGTAAATAAATCATCGCAGCGCATTGACGGTTACAGTATGCATAAATCCTGTAATTAATAATTTTCAGTACTTCGTTTCAGAGGATTAATTAAGAAGGTGGTGAGAAGCTCTTGCTATACCATACTCAAGAGAATAGTCTATATACTACTAAATCAGAATTTTGCTTAATATACAATTTATGCTCATCATCTAATCCTAAATAAAAATTCAATGATAATAAGGATGGCCTAGAAATGACAAACAATATAATATAAAACTGTATATAATGTATCACTAATATGTGTATATGAGGATTTGACTTGGAAAGAAAAGGAAAGATAATGGAAAGATAATATGCAGAATCCTGTTATTTTTAGATCAAACTGTCGCTTCTGGAACATTATCTATCTACAGCATAAACATGAAAAACTACCAATAATATCAAACACTTTAATGAGAAAATGAACTAGCAGTGCTTCTGTGTCGGATCAAGCAAATTAAAACTCCTGGAATCCAGACAAACGAGATTTTTGTTGTTCTAGTTTAAAGATCTGACGTTTGACCATAAAACTGGAAAAAAGAAAAGCTTTTCCCATAATATTCGATTCCATTTGCGTCTGACTTTGATCATGTACAGCGAATTTTGAATTTTAGCCTTAATTATTGAAATAAAATTTTCAAAAAGGATGATTCCACAAGAACACTGAACTATAAAAGAAAAATTAGAAGTCTACAATTGATCTATTATTTGCCTTTTCCTTTTCATTCCTCCAATATTGAACATGTAAAACCAATATTTGATAAATAAAGTAATATTAACAGAGCATACTATAATTCAATTGGATTTTTTATCTTCTAGATTAAAAGGTTTTGCTAAAAAACGAAAAAGAGATGTTAATATCTATATAACTTTGATCTAAATCTTGATCATGAATACATCAACCGCGACTCAGTCTGCTGGGTCTTTTCTTAATTCAACGAATTCATGATCAGAAATTATTTTCTGGTTACATAAAATCAATTAGCTGAAATTAGCAGTAGTAAAGTAAACAGTAAGCAATTAATGTCAGCAAAAATTAAAATACTTCTTGGAAATATTTGACAAAAAAATGTAGTTTGAAACCCATTTCTTTATTCGACAAATAAAAAATTATTGAAAGCTATGCAGTTAACGAATTATCGAAAAAATATGGTTTCTTTTATTCCTCATAAATATTAAAATTTCGCACTATTCTCCTTGTTTTCCCATCACTAATAGCGTAAACTTAATGTCCAGTAGTTCGCTGTTCTAATATCATTAAGTATGCTTGTTTTGTTTTGTTTTACATGGCCATCACTATGTTTTGTAAAAAAGTTTTTCAGCTTCCTTCATTGTGAAAAGGAAAAACTTACATCATCACGCTGGCTGTGATCGCTGTCAGAAAAGATTGAATTACTAAGTGCTTCGACCAGTGACGATCGTTTTCGAATGCACCAGTCAACACTGTTCTGAAGGTCCAAATAAAAGATTGTTGACATTTCATTTATTGTTTTCATTTAAAATATTTGCAAGTAACAAGAACTGTTTTTGAAGAAATATTATAGAAATGCTGAAGATTTAAACCTTTTTGTTACAAATTTTATTTAGAGCGCCAAATAAGTAAGCAGTAAAATGAATAAAGATAACTATATTAAATGAGTAAGGATCAATAACAAAATTTTAAAATATCAACTAATGAAACAAGCAACGGACTAAGTGAGTCGGCGGTAAAATCATAAAATGCAAGTTCTGTTGATTTGGACCGTAGGAGTGGATTCTGGAGAAAACTTGAGTCGAATTACATTGTCTACCAACTTGATGCAAATTTCAATAAAAACATTTGTTAATCATTTTAAACTGTAAACACCGCTTGAAAAAAGGAAATATAAATAATAAGTGTTTGATCTTAAACAAGTAAATTTAAGAGAAATCCAGTAAACTCGTCTTGGTGAGTATTCATTAATTAAATAATTAAAGCAGTCCTAAAAAGTGCATGAAAAAAGAAACTTTTTTATAGCTCTAATAATGATGCACAGTTTTTCCAGTGTTTGAGAACTAGCAGAAATTTCAGCAACAAGATCTGACAATGTTCCTTCAAGTCAAATTCATTTTCTCATTACTTAGATCGGCTCAATTCTATGTAAATAAACGTTTGTCGAAGAACAGCTACGCAATGATAATATCGTGAATGGCTGATAATATTAGTACTGCATACCTCAAAATTGGCAACGGAGAAAATGTCTTGTCAGCACCAATATTGTTTGTAATCTCGATATTTGGCAATGTCATTAAATAAGTTCTAATTAGGAATAACTTCAAAAACTTCCCTAACGATAAGGTTGTAAATTAGTTCATATTTAAATAGCAACCGTTGCGCATGTGTTAGCGAAGAAGGCATTACTTCGTAACTAGTTTTATCCAATCGGAAAAAAAGAAAGAAAATGGAATAAATACTATGATAACACAAATTACTTGCATTTTGGAAGACAAAGTTTTTAATTTCAAATCTGAATAGTGATTAAAAAACTTTTTCCTCTCCATTTTTCCTTTGAATAATTTTCTTTCTTACTTGCTACCCTATTTATCAACAAATGAAATATAATGGTGATACTGCAGATGGCAGAGTTCCTAAATAACTGCTTTCATCTCTTCTCCCTTATTTTTTTATTAAGTTTGATATTCTTTTTAATTAGTAAGACGAAATAAGCAAAGCTCTATAAGAAGTACGAAGTTATGGATTATTCACTGAGTATCAGCAATTAAAGAGTAATCAGAACTTCGCCAATTATGATCTCCAGCAGGTGCCATTATTTTGATTCTATTTCTCTTTATTTTGCAAAAACTTCGCAATAAACATTAAAAAAGTATTGTTTAAGAATTTCAATTTCTTTATCTTTTCCATTTCCATTCCTTCGCTATCTTCTCTTCAGTCTAAACGCTCTATCACAAAATTCCAAAATTCTATGAAATCATCTATATTATTACATCAATTAAAATTAGCTTTGAATTTCAAATTTCTTGTTAATAAGTTGAAACAAAATAACTAATAGAAAAATGATCAATTAAAGGTAGGCATATATTTACTTAAATGAGATAAAAACAAAATGATTAAAATTCATGGCAAATGGTTACACATTATGCACGCACATTCATTAATGGGCCTGTTATGATTACACTTCAAGCAACAAATTGTACCTTGGCTCGCAGCTCTCCGTGATTTGACCTTTAATATAAATCTTAAAACAATATTAAGTCACATTTTCGATGAAGTTAGAGGTCTTTAAGTGCTTCTAAATTCTTTCATTTAATTTCCACTTTCATAAATTCAATCAAATATCCCTTTAATTCAAAATGCTCGAAAACAAGACAAATAAAAATCAAATTAGACACTAACCCTCTATTATCTATTGCTTTCTTATAGTTCCAGCCGACTCGTTATCTCAATAAACACATATCCCAAATATTTCCTATTAAAATTCATTATTTTCCTGTTCTTTTCAACTTCTTTTTTAGAGATTATTTGAATCTTCTAAGCAGTCAGAAAACTTCCATTTATAAAATTACTGATTAATTAGTGAAAATGACAAAATTTCAGGATTATCAAGAATACAGAATCCGATGTTCGACCCTACTTTCTTGTCAGGATATAAGTTTTCAAATAGTTTCAGACGAGTTTTCCAAATTTTCGGAAGTAATCAGTTAACATCACTGTTAAATTCTGGAATGAAGTGATCACTGTTTAATCTTCGATTATTTCTGAAAAGCTTCCTTAGCGAAGCTTAACTGCGATTTCATTACATTGGAATTGTTGCTAAACAATAAATCTGATAAAACTATTAGTCTAAATGAGATTGCTTGCAGTTATTTCTTTCCGAATATTTTCTGTATATAAGTAATAGATTATTGAATCATAATGCAAGATCCTAGTAAAGTTCTTAATTTGTTTCACCGATTTATGGCTCTCCACTACAATTTCGACCAACATCCTCTAATTCATTTCATTTTCCCAACATTTTTTTTGCATTTTTCACATTCGAAAAGCAGCGACAACTGTTGTCAAAATGCATTCATTATTTTATTAGCATAAAATATCATCGATAAAATGTTGAGTGGAAGTTATCCAAAAAAATCTGTGTTTGGCTTATCTTAAAAATCTACGTCTGAAGATGTTTAAATTCTTGTTGTTGTTACTGTTCGCCTTAGATCATAACTAATACTTGATTTCTTTGTTTCTTGGATCGAAAGCTCAAAGTCCATCGACCGTAATTCCTCCAATCTTATTCGTACCTGAATTTCGGACTTTTGGGAAAGAAATAAAACAAAAATAACTACTTATATTATGGAAATCGACAAGTTTATTAGCTCATTAAGAATTTTTTCTTGACAACAAAATTGTGATGAAGACCTTTTCTCAGCGATGGATTCAAAAAAGGTGTTTGTTAGTGTTGGTCAAAAAGGAATTAAATAAGAAACAGTAAATAATTTTCTTTTGTGAGAAGAAAGGAAAAGATTCTTCGGGTTTCTGAGCAGAATAAATATTATCCTGACTACTGAATACCAATGTTTTTAATTTTTGACCGGTGTTTTTTCCAAATGTATGAAAAAAGTAGATCTTCATACCGAATTAGTGGCAGCAGTCCTTCTGGTCAAATAATGTATGAATAATATATTTTTCGCTTGAGTTTGTGTATTCTGATAATCCCTTTTCAAATGAGCCAGACTTCGAGCTTCTCGAGTGTTTTTAGGATTCAGGGACACTCTCGAGTGACTTTCCATGAAATTGAATAAATTTCGGGGTGCAGAGAAATCTGACAATCTATGCTTTTCTAAAAACTGAGCAATTGGTCTCAGTTTGCAACGTTGAGTCAGTTTTAAATCAAAATCGCAAAGTTTTGCAAGGTAGGCCCACGTGAAGATGCACAAGTACGTAAGGTAATCGAAAGTGTTGATAAAAATGCAGAAACTGATAAATATGATGACAAGCATGAAAATAATACTCCATACAGAGATATCAGTGATTATCCAAAATGAATTCACGTTAGCCAACATCGCTCCTATATCTTTCTTGCCAGGTTGCTGAATTTGTTCGCCGCAGAGCTGATCGCAACAAGTACATGTCTGATACAGGGTACCATTATCTATCACCATATAATAACATAGATCAGAATAGATTTCCGCCCTTCAAAGGAAAACATCAAATGATGTGCGTTGTCTCTTTTGTCTTTTGAGATTTGGCTGTCAACAAGAATCCTTCTTGTTCTGTTTCACTATGTTTTTGTTTGAGATACAGTCAAATCTAATTTTGCGACAACTTCAAGATAATTTTTAGTAAACAGGACAACGAATGTTTAAGTTGGATGCTCTTTCTTTCTTTTTTCGCTCACTCCAGGCCAAATATGAAAAGATAATAACTTTTATTTTTCCTATTGACTTCAAAAAGTTTACCATCATTGCAAACATGGTTAAGTATATCCAAGTATGATAACTACACTTTTTGCTTTTCAACAACTGTCCGTACAATACATGTTCTTTAAACTGGACAGAGAGATAGGGATGAAAATATCTTACTGAAATCTTTCCACCAATTTTTACCTTTATGAAGACATCAAAAAGGAAATAAATGTGAAGGATCATTGGACACCTTCTAAGTTTGGCATCAAAAAGGAAACAAGAATAAGCAAGGACTTTTGTTATTGCATATGAATCAAGTTCAATGAGAATCAAGTTCAGAGCCTTTCAGCGACAAGAATAAAAGCTAGTCGTTATTCAGCAATAAATGTCAGGAATTTTTCTACAATTGAAATTGCGACAATTTCGGTGCACTATTCAGTTCTTTAATATTTTACAGGACTGCACTTATCTCTAGAATTCCTTGGCACTGATTCGTCAAAATTTTAAAACAAATTGAACAGACAAAAAATATCCGAGTTAATAAATTACAATGAGACGGAGATTTTTAACATCAACAAAAAATATATTATCATCTTAAGTAAATGCTATTACGACTATAATGCCTTTCACATCATTATTGAAAATGGATGATTTGCTTGAAATGCAAATTATAAAAGGATTTCAGAAAACTTATGCTAATAGCTGTGCATCAATATAATTATTCTTATAATGTTTTCCATGTTGTTTTCAAGTATTCATAAGAATCAGTGTATACCGTAAGATCTCTCGCATTATAAACATTTAGACAGTAACCACTCGAATTCAATGAGGTTTTTTTTTCGAATTAAAACTGATTTGCAAAAAATCATAGAAGAAAAAAAAGAGTGAACAAGATGAGAAAGCAGGTAAATAAAAAATAATATATCTTACGGACTGCAAATATCTCCGCTAATACAAGTAATGCTTATTTCTGTTGATTTTTGTTGTAAAGAATAAACTCGAACATATTTACAGCTCATGGTAGTATTACTCTTTCCACATATATTTGGCCAAACAATGGATTCCACTTTGTTCAGCAGACTGTATGTTTTATTGCAGCTTAAAACAAATTTATAACATTTGCCACTCATTGGAATCCAGAACAATGCATAAATTCCAAGAAACAACTGCATTTTATGCTCCAACAAAGCTAATGAATGTTTTTAAATGAAAAGTCAACATTTTATAAACAATTTGTTAAATTATATGTAAATCATTACTTAAGATTATTGGAAAATACATGGATTTCGGTAGGAAAACAATACTTTTTTAAATCCATTAAGTGATAACAATGGAAATTAGCTAGCCACTGCAAATTCTTTTAGATAATAAAAGTACTGCTAAGCCTTGAATACCAATAAACTGAAATGCGTAACAAACAATCGAAATCTCAGCTAAATATTTCTTTTGGCTTATTTTCCAATACCAAAAATTTGTCAAATCGATGAGGGAACTTATTTGACAACGTATAAATAAATGAAGGAATGGAATAGCAGTGACGAGTAAAAATGAAAAATTTCTTTATACAAATAACGAATTTGGGTGACAAAAGCGCAAGAGAAATATCCTCGCTTGAATATGAGTACAATCAGTGAAGAAATAAATGAATGAATGAATTAAACTGAACTGAATGAGTAAAACTATTTAAATAACTCTTCTCACTTCCTTTAATAAGAAAGATGCACACTAAACTTCTTTCTCCACCGAAATGTTTTAAAAAGGAATTAAGTTCGACTTCTGCCCAGATAACCACATTTGTTCAACAAAGTCGCAAGTTTAACAGTTCTTTCTTGCAATAAAAATGCTTACAAGTTTGGCAAAGGTTTCATGGGAATTATTAAATTCTGTTCTAAATAGATTGCATACTTGATTATAAACATTTTGGACACTCCTAAAATCGTTTTTTGTGAATCCATAAGTGAACAATTACAAAATCAGTGCTATTACTAGGGCAGTAACATGCAGATAACAGAAAAATTCACATTTGCCAATTAACATGTTTGAAAGAGTAAACTCAGTGCAAAAACAATAAGCTTAATAATGCGGAATGTTGTGTTTTATAAAAAAGTGTCCATTGGTTTTCCATTAAGAAAAGTGACTGAATTACTTTTTAAACTATTTCATCTCAATTATTATTTTAAATTGAAGATTACTGTAAGTGACAAGTAAATTGCTAGCTTTAACATGAACTTAAATTTAATTGAAAATCTGAAAAGAGCGGTTCTCCTGCACATGAGAATAAATAATTTTATCAAAAATTGAAAATACTAACTAATTGTGGACGAACAGCAAAAGAATAGGATGTACTGCAATACATCTTCAGCAACACGAAATATGGCAAAACAAGTATGCTATTTACAGCATATGTTGGCTTTCTACCTGAAATTTCAACCAAAATCGGTAGTACGTCAAAAAGTTTAAATTCGAATGCGAGAATCCAAAGCAAGGAAGTGTAATTCCAATATTAGAGAATTTGAAAAAAACCTGTATGAATTAAGATACTTTTTAACTAGTGAAATGATAACAAAAACAAGTAAACATATGGGTATCTTAAAGTATTGATAAAGATCAAGTAAATTAATGATTAATTACAAATTATGAAATAGCCTCTCTGCAACGATATTCTGGAATGATATTTTAACTCCTCTAACGTTTGAGAATTACTACCCAAAGATACCACTAATTTTTCTGTTGGTAGTTAACACGCTGCATAATTTCATAACGCCAACATATAAATGTAAATTGTAGTACTGAACTTTAAAAATAAGAAAAGGAAAGGTTTGCGTTTCATATTAGTATCAGCATCAGTACATGAACCTTGTCGATAATACAATCAATTTCATGTGCCGAAATAAGCACGGAGAAGCCATCGTCATCATAATTTATTTTCATGAATTTAAATGAATAAATACCTGAATATTAATCTCAGAACTGCTATAGAAATCTTTCTTAATCTTCTCTGATGTCAAATGGCTTTTTGAATTTTTGGCATTTCTGCACTATTTTCATGGGGCAAAATAAGAATTTGCAGAAGATGGGAAGAAGCAGAAATGGAAGGGAAAATTTTTGAAAATGAGTACCTAAAAGTTATACCGATTCGTTAATATTTCATTGAAACTCTAATGAAGGTAGCTAGGCTTGCATAAACTTCGAATGCTACCACAAACACATTGTAGTAAAGTGCGGAATTTTGAACTGAATCTCACGACTTTAAAGTGAGGTCAAACATCGACCGAAATCATGATTGCGAGAAATGATAACTTGAAAATTTTTGTAGTTTTTGAAAAGAGACTATTTAGATTACAGAAGAATGTTTATAGAAATCAAGTGCAGAAAATTTAAAAGAGAGCTCAAATGCGCTTTTTGAATTCATTAGTTCAAAAACATGTTTAGAAAAAAATTTTGAAAATTTCAGGATTCTATGAATTTATTTTTCTTATCATCAACACAGATGAAAGTGAACCGGCTTTATGAAAGCCTTCTAAAGAATTTGAGCATCCAGTATTTTTCGAATTAATTTCTTTCTTAAAAATGGTTAATGTCAATGTAATAATTATTTCCAACGGCAAACCTGATATTAACAACAAGTTTAGAAATGGCACTTTGAGAGAGGAAAACCATAAGTTTTAATTTATTTTGAATCCTTGCATCTCTCCCTTGTTTCTTTCAAGCTCTTAAACTTGCTCTGAAAGGGCAGTGGAAAATCTTGTATAAAATTCAATTTCACTGTTGCAAATATATGGGAAAACAGAATGTTTTGAACAAAATCAGCATTTATTTTAATTCCTTTCAAAATGACATTCGAAGAATATGATACGAAAGCGATATAAACTCATCATTCATTTTCTGATTCTGCCTATGAAGCCGTTTATATAAAATATTCACAGGGAAGTATACTTTGAAGCTATAATGAATAGTTGATGAATTTTAGATTATTACACATGAAAAACAGGTCATTGTAATTAAAATTCCCAAAATACTTCCAATTCTTGTTGAAAAGATGGCATAGTAGTAAAAAAAAATAATTCCAAGTGGCATGCATGACACCGATGCGGTGCAAGAAATGTAAACAGAGAACAACTGCGCAAACTATTTCCTATATACAAAGATAGGAACGCTATTTTAGTTTGCTCTTCCGAATTATTATGGAAATAGACATTTTACTTTCTGAAAATTCTGACACAAGTATTATAACTTATCAAACTAAGAAGATAAAAAAAACGGACATCCCTTATATTTGGATTAACTCTGGAATAGAGCCATAGATTTCACGCTTCAGGTCATTGGTTAGACTGCCAGTGATTTCGATATATTTCTATTTTCTTGATATGGAATTCCTGTTACAAAAGCTCTCTTTCCCTTCTCAAAATTATATAAATTAATGTAGAACAAAGAGCTGCTTAAGTTATTTTAAAGAGTTGAAATTTGGTTGAAATAATCCTTAGATTACAATAAAAAAACTTGAGGAAGACAATATTTAAAAAAATGATTAACGAAAAAGGAAAATAAAAGTGACAGAAGAAGCAAACAGATATTCACCTGAAAATTTAAAAGTTTTGTGGAAAAGGAAAATTAGAACCTTTTGATGTTAGTTCAAATAAAAACAAAGCTAATTTCAATCGGGCTATTATAAAATGGACATCCTTCCTTACTTTCTTCCCCAAATATATTCGATTTTAGAGAAACCACGGTTTTTTTTTTATTTTTAAACGAAATGAATTAACACAATATTGAAACATCGATAAAGATGTCAAGTTTATAAATGTCAGCATATTGCAATATTACGCTATCCATCTAAGTAAAAACCCGTTTCCGATGCATTATGCTTTTAAACTAGTAGTTGTAACATGGCTTTGCAGCTGAAGTTACAGTTTATAACTGCTATAATCAATGAATCTTGCGAAAAGTTATGCAAAAAGATTGTTAGAAAAATATAACAAAACTTCATATATTTACAATACATGCAAGTTCACTGATCTTTCTTTATCTCAAACGAATATTAAGAAAGAAAGAATAATCTTTTTGAATTACAATGTAGAATTAAGAGATAACAACCATATAGACCGAAGCTCGGAATGACGAATAAAGCAAACAAGGCTTAATTGAGAAACTCGATATGTAATAATTCCACATTGATTGATTCATTAACATTGCAAGAAAAAAAGGATCTACGAAATATTATGAAAATTTATGACAAGTTAAGCAGCGGTGAAAAAGTAATAAAGCGGTGACATGCAAAAAATTAACCGCAATTTTCAAAATTCCACATCAACAGATCAACATCCTTCTTGCATCCCTCATCAAAGTTAATTTGTGAAGCTTTTCAAGCGAATGTAACCATACATACAAGCATACAATCATACATGCAGAAAAAAATTGGTAAGGATGAGAATTTATAGAGAGACAAAGAGATAATAGTAAAGCAAAAAAATTCTGGTTTTTCTAATTTTATGTACTTATAAATTAGTTCTAATCCAAAGATGCAAAAATAATGATCAGTCGGCAAATGCAACATTTTTTATTCTCTAGACTGATTTTGACAATCTAGAAATGCTTATTTGACAGAAATGTCGATAAAATAGCGCGTTTGAAAATCAGCACTTTATTTTACATCTTCTCTCTTTTCCTAATTTTGATATATATTTTTCTGATTGAAAACTTTGACTGATTACGAGGAACATACTCTGATCATATAATTACATTATTCTTAATATTATATCAAACGGAACTATTTATATAGTTAGGAGTGCTGGCATAGTTGCTGTAATTTGAGAGTTTAGCACAGTGATTTGTGAAATTCTAGTAATTTAAGTAAAGCCATAATCAAACCATAAATGAATTGTAAGAGACGAAAAAAGAAACTAAAAATGAGTAGTTTACTGGACCAGTTACCATGGGAACCTGATAATGGAAGACAAATCGAACAGAAGCGATCCTCCGTGTTGAAAGTCGGCAACTGTTGGAACGAATTATCAAAAGTAGCCGTTATTCACTGAATCAATCAAGATTATCCACAAGTCCCTAAAAATATTTCTGAACTATTCAATTCCCTCGGTCCTTAGAAATTTGATGGCTTTTCAAGTTTCATGGTTCCGAATCACTGCCGACTCCTAATCAACCTCTAGCACTTCATTAGTCATTTCTTCTCCATAATGAAGTGTTAAAAACACCTCCTGGATATGTAATCCTCTTTCTTCAATAGTTATTTGATTTCTTTGCAGTCTAGGAAAATTTTTAGCTTGCTGCTCTGAAGAGTTCTCTTCCGCACACTCCACATCAAGTTTGCCTTGGAAGTCTGATCTCTTCGTAATTAAAACAGCAGAAATTCTTCATAAAAATTAAAACAATCTAAATGAAATTATACTTTTGAGTGTTTTAAATTGCAGACATGGAAAAAGTTAAATTAAAGATAGATAGCAATTCAGAGAAAGTCATGAGCAATAGTCTTTTTGAAATTCCTCTCCCACTTCCATTACTGAAATAAATATGGATATAGCTACCGATAAATCAACTTATGGAGATAACAGTCACAATTCAAAGCTGGCTACTGATCACTCATGAAGAAATCAAGATTCAAATGCAAAACTACGAATGGACAAAAGAATGAAGAATAAAATGCACTCTCAATCCCGCCGTCTTATGAAAAACGTTGTAACTGTGGAATGCTCCGCTTCTCTGCATTTATTTTATAATGTAAACATCGTTTTCAAATTCTCCATTCCAGAACTCCATTTTTCTTACGGGCTTCTTTATTACATACAAAATCATCGAACTGTATGATTGCAGATCTTTAATTCTTTCAACGCAACTATTACGGTATTTTCGGGATGACGTATCACTTATCCATTTAGCCCAATTATGTGGAATTATTCATCTTTGAAATAAATGCTGACAGTGAAGAAATCTAGTAATTAGAGGTTTTTTCAAAACAACACTGAATTATTCAACAATAGCAGTTTCTGAATAAATAAATTGTAGGAACCAGCTTATCTGAGAAAAATTCTTCTTTAAAATAGGCATATATTACAGACAAAGTATAAAACAAATGTATGGGATTTTATGTAAAAAGAGTGTCACATAATGAAGATTCACACAGAAAATCTTTCTATAAATACATATTTAGAAAGAGAACTTTTCAGTTTTTTGCCTATTGAGGAAACTAATGCAACGATTTATCAGGATAAAAGATTTACGCAATCGTACATATAAAAATGACAGAACCCTAAAAAAATCCTCTTCTTCATCTATAAGACATAACATCACATATTATTTTACAAAACAAACGGATATAAGAATATATATATTTCTGAACAGACGTAAACTTGACCTATTCTCATTAAATGACACAGTGGGCAGTCTAAAAGCTTATTACTTAGGCACTGAGTTATTTTCCCATTAAAGATTTACTGAGACAAATAATTTGTATAAATGCAATTTTTGAAAAAATGATAAACGCTTTGAAATCCTAACTATTCAGCTAAATAAGAGAAACGCGTCACATACAGAGGATACAATCGATCCAAGAATATGAAAAACACTTTAATTTTCAAACAAATATTGAAGAAACTCATACACAGAGTTAATAATACCCCATGATAATAGCGACCTGAAATACATAAGAATTGGATAGGGATTGTTTAAAGAGCTCGAAAGCACTGAATTTCTGAATATTTTATCAATCACCAAAAGCGTCACCAAGCTAAACCTCATTTTCGCAAAAATAGGAATAAACGAATATGCAACAACTTCTCCACATCCTACAATTTTGCTTGAACTCCCGGTTCTTACTGCACAACTGAGTTGCAGTGGAATTATGCCAGCTCGTTCCTACGTTGTGACCTGTGCCTCATTCACATGGCTCAGAATTCTGGGATTATGATAGCGTCATACTCATGTCGGAAACACGGACCAAAGTGTCGTCATTGCCATGAAATCACAACTTACATGGGACCGAACTTCTACACCAGGAGCAACAAGTCACAGAGGAACCAGTACACCATTCGAACACGTAACATACCATCCAGTAGGTGGTTCCCAACTGATGACCCAGTGGTAGCATGGTAGTATAAAAAATAAGCGGTAGCTATTTTCTTTTCTGTTTTTTTTGTGCTATACCTTGATTCGTTAATAAAAGAAATGAAGTTAGAATCACACTGATGAAAATCAAATTGAGTTTCTGTCAAAAATGTTTCGTTTTATATTACATTATCCAGGTTTAACTCATATATTAGAAGTTTTGATCTAAGTTTATTTTCAAATTAATAGAATCTAATTGTTTCGAATCTTGCCGTTCCTGTTACAAATCAAAAAGCTAAAATGATCTGTGGGAAGGTTGGGAATACTGGTATGAATTACAAGAGAGCCTTCTATACAACAGAAATACCTTGTGTAGTTGAGAGTGATTCCACGAAACAATTCCTTGACCGAAGCATTCCTTTCGATCCAAATGATTTGAAATGCTGCCAAAGCTGATAAAAATGGACTGTTTACAGTGTTCTGCATTCTCTGCTTAACCACATTTAACGGAAAGAAGAGTGATGATATAGAAGCACCAAGTACAGCACCCGATATGAAATCACTAATAAATTTCATCAACTGTTCCGGTGTCCTAAAAGAGAACCAATACTTTATTGCTTATTTCTTCACAATAAGAATTAAATAATTCCAATTCTTTCAACCAACTCACTTATTGCTGATGTATCGAGATATGTATTGCTGATCACAATTAATAACTAAATCACGAAATGGTTCCCTAAGCGTGAAGAAAAGTACGTTACTTGATCCATTTCTCAACAACACAACTGTGAATCCACGATACAGTTCTTTTGCTCCAATCTAAAATGAATAATGAATAGTTATCATAACTCACATATGCTAAGAACAAATTTATTGTTGATATTTTATGAATTCCCTCAAGAAATGTAGATAAAATCCATTTCTTACTGTTCCGAAAACTTTCTCAAATTCGAAACATATAAAAACACAATGAGTTAAATAAAAGATTTTAAAACAAAAAGAGTATTTATATCTCTCTGATATCAAACAAACATTTGACAATTTCTGCCAATGGTTATTGATGAAAAAAATAACTAATATATACTCATCCTACGACGTACTTGGAAGTTAGAACGATAAAGACCATTTCTTTTAATCTTGAATTGTATTTAAAATAGTAAGTTATAGCTGAGACGCAAAATTACCTTAGCAAGCTCTTTGAAAGCATGAAATGTATTTTGATAACACTGATTGTACTTTGGTGATTGCAAAAGGACTTGCGTTCGCTCGAACGGGCATAAAATAGCCTCAACCGCACCAGCTAAAATGCTGAAGTGTGATATATTTAAACTATCTGTATTAACAATGATGAATGCTTATTTTGTAACACAGAAAAGAAGACTTCCAAAAAACTGCAAAATCAAAAACATAAATTCCATCTTTGCGCTATAAAACACAAACAATACAATGTCTTGAAGCTTACTAACCCATAAATGCAGCAAATGCAAAGCACGCAACACGCGTTCGCTCTGCCTGACACTCCGAACAACCAAAATAACGATGGAATTTCTCAAACATTCCGAACATTATTGATCGTGTCGTTGTTCGTTGTATAAGAGGTGGAAGTACTCCTCTGTATAACATCCAACTACCTTCATTTCTAAGCTGAAAATACGTCGTCTTTATACTTAAGGTATCTAAAAAGAGAGTAATTCATAAATTAATATAGTGACAGCTGATCCCACATTCAAGATGTAGTGAATGAAATTTTGTTATAAATTAATAAAACAAATACTTACTGAGAATGTATCAGTCTAATCAATTTTTATTTTTGATAAACTTCTTATTTTCTTAAAATTAATGATAGTATTATTCAAAATTAGCTCTCAAAAATAAAAACTAACCTGCTCAAAAACTTCTTTTGCAGAAATGCCTTGTAGCTGTTGACGGAATATTACTTTATTTTGAGGATATAATAGCAAAGTTTCAACTAAACCTGCACCCCATCCAGCGATGAAATTTTGATATTTTTCTTTTTGCATTGCATTGAAAAAGTCACTTTATAATTCTTCAGTGAACATAGTCTAAAAATGAAAAAAAAAATAGAGAGAACAGACAATATATGTTTTATAAGTGTGAACAGATTTGTTCAATTCTTCTCAATTTTTAACGAACGAAAAAAAATTTCAATTTATGTTAAAAAAAAAAAAAAACAGAAATCATCACATCTTTTTATTATAATGTAGAAAATACAATTGCAAAATATATTTAAGTTAACAATGATTATTGAAGAGTTTAAGTTATTAATTAGTTAAGAATTAGATCATTAAATAAAAAAAGAAATGCAAATATAATAATATTTTTGAAGGTTCATACACAATTGTACATTATATGCAAGCGATGATGCTGTATTTAATACGGTCACAACTCTCAAATCTTTGCACAAATTCAATTTTGTTTACTAATTGGAGTGGAAAATTTCTGAATTTTTCTAGATTAATAATCATGTAATCTTAACTCTAATAGCTTTATAAATGGAACAAATATTAAAGTGAATAAAGGAAAATGTTTAAGTGATTTGGTCAATTGGACAAACAATGTTCAATGTATCAAACAACTTTAGTGTTCAATGATATTCATTGCAATACATTTACGTGTATCTGGCTAGATTCATTATCAAATCATATTACTCTATTATGGATATCAGAAATCACTACATGCATAAAACAACCGTTTGAATAACACGGCTACCTTTCACGAACAAGTAAATGTAGCAAACCATTCTCCAATAGCTGCTAGTTGAAACACTGGTTTGCAGCAAATATCATTGCAGTTTGCTATGAACACAGCGAATATCACACAGTTTTGCTGTATGTATTTTACTTTACGAGGAAGGAAGTTCTATTGTTTACAATTGTAATTCTGGTTTACGGATGCAGCAAATGAATCGTCATGACATTCATGAAATGAGAATTGAAAAATGTAGAATTTCCCGTAGAAAAAACAATGCCATCGCAGGTGCTGGGAAATAGGTCTATTTTGGTGCAAAATACCAGAAATAAAGCGCGCCCCAACTTTAAAATCAAAAATGACGTAACAAGCCTAGGTCTATTCTAGGTCTATTCTCGATTTTATATCATGAAGTCATACATAATACATAATAGTTTCATTTCGCTGGTTTTGTTTAAATTTTCACAAATCATAGGAGAGTGTGGTAACCGTGCTGACCAATAAATTCAGTAATTTAACACTTATATTTAATACTCGTAGTGATATCACTGAGGAATTGTGCAAGCAGATTTTTTGGAACAAAATTGATGCGTCAAACACGTCAGAAATCTTTGCATGACAAACAAACATAATATTCAATGTTCAAATTAGACAATAATCAAAAAATATACAACATATAAACAAATAAACAGTATAAAATAAGCGTGGAAACATGGATAGTCATCATTAAAGATTTGAATCATCATGAAATAAAACAAAAGTATGCTGAAACAGATCTACTTTACCAAATTAAAATGTCACATTGATGGTAGCAGATAAAAACCATTTAGTTATCAAGAAATTCACCATAAAAGCTACATAAGATCTCTAACTGGAAAATATGTATAAATGGCTGAACAGAAGCGAGAATGAGTGATTGAAGACACACTAATCTCTAAGATGATCATAAAATTTCGGGAATGCTATCATATCGCACATTGTTAAGGGCTTCTTATTTGGACATCCCGAAATAGGACACACACATAACAGACGTCGTTTCTTGCATTCGCCAATATTAGTTAGCACCGATTCTCGATCATAAGCATGCTTACAGATCTAAAAAAATTGCACAGCTGAATATTGCACAGCATGCTGTCAGCTTAGTTCTGGAAAGTGAACTAAATACGAAAACAAATGATAGCAGTATCGGCTGATAAAAATCAGTGATGCAGTATGCGACGGAAGTTATAATATCATGATATGGCATTGTTACCGACAGCCACCTGGTGATGGAGTGATCATGTACCTTATTCTGCACTGGAACTTTGATGTCCTGTTTAGTGTAAGACTGGGAATGATCACGTACCTTATTCTGCACCGGATCTTCGATGTCCTGTTTAGTGTAAGACTGGTAACGGAATGGTCACATACCTTATTCTGCACCGGATCTTTGATGTCCTGTTTAGTGTAAGACTGGGAATGATCACGTACCTTATTCTGCACCGGATCTTCGATGTCCTGTTTAGTGTAAGACTGGTAACGGAATGGTCACATACCTTATTCTGCACCGGATCTTTGATGTCCTGTTTAGTGTAAGACTGGGAATGATCACGTACCTTATTCTGCACCGGATCTTCGATGTCCTGTTTAGTGTAAGACTGGTAACGGAATGGTCACATACCTTATTCTGCACCGGATCTTTGATGTCCTGTTTAGTGTAAGGATCTTTTCTCGAGTAATAAATCTTGTCGACCTCAACAGTGATACTTGTGTCTATTTTTTCGTCTTTTCGCAACGCATCTATCTTATCCGCCGCTTCGCCTCGTTTATTCGGCTGTTCACAGCCAATTTCATCTGTCCTTAACATAAACAGATGAATTAAATTTTAAACTGACTGAATTTGGAATTTCCTTTAAGAAATTTCAGGAAATATTAGGATTTTTCGGCATTTTTCGAGAACCTTTATAAGCAATTGAAAAGCAACCGTCTCTTGAAGCGATCTCGTGATGTCTTTATCGCTTTATCGCTTTCATAGTCTTGTATCTCCTTCAACACTTCCATCTCCATAGTTGCATCTCGATCTAACTGATCAATATAATCCAGCAAATTATGCATCCGTTCATCCCAACCGTTGTGTTCGATATTTCGTTTAATCGATTCTACCACATCAAGTAATCCATTCATGCTTTCTTGCCATCGTCTCATTTCTGTTAAGGCTTTCTTACAGTCCATTCCTTCCCTTTAACAGGTTAACCATTTTACACCCGCACCAGCTATCTGGAACATTTCCATTCTTCCAACTACCGCAATATATTCCGTGTTGGGATTCTATTTGAAAGGCCGTGTTAAAAGTATAACGATCTGTTAAAAGTATAACGATCATTGAAATGACGTCCAATAGAGAGTGATAAGAGAGTGTGGGCTAGCAGTGATAGTTATAGATCAAGTTGGATTTGGTTGATGAGAGGTTAACAATCACACGTATCTGTGGGATATTTTTAGTTTATCGTGAAATTTATTCTCTTCTTTCTAAATCTTTGTATAAACATTGAATTTTACGGATTTCACGTATATTTCAAACGTGATCACTTTTTTTAGTCAATGAATTTGTTACAACAAATAGAAAGATGATATGAATTACAATTGAATAAGCACCGATGAGGAGTGCAGACTAAAAGCTCTCCTTTTTTTCATTTATCTCTCTTTACGCTCCTATCAATTTTAGTTTTCAGAATTTTTTTAGTCATTGTTCCGTAATGCAATGCAATGTAATGATAATAATTATTTCGTGAATTTTTGATTAATTTCAGAATTTCTCATCAGTTTTGAATTGCTCCTAAAAATCCTTCACTGTGGCTCAATCAGTGAAGCGTGCCAAACTTAGCCATTCTGCCATGAACAAACTGAAAACTGCTCAACGAGACAAGGTTGATTATTCAAAACAAACGAATTTTGGTTTCCATGACTTTATCATCCATTTACACCATCAATAGTTAATTTAGGAAGGCAAATAAATTTTCAGATTTTCTGGTATTGTTTTATTACGCAAAATTTATTCAAAGGATCGCGTTTCTTTTTCATGATATTAATACTCGTAGCTGTTATGAATTTCGTATCTTTATGATCGAAAACAATTGAAGATGTTCAATGGCTTATCAGTGAATAAAGGAGTGAATTACTGATTTGAATAATCAGCATGGATGGTGCTATCCAAGATATGAATGACAATATATCTGTTTTTTGTAAATATTATTGGCTAAAATTATTGACGGAAGGTCCTAAACGTATTTTTAAGATAAAGTGCATTTCCGTTGGATATTGTAGGAATAGACAACGGCTAGATGATCTAGAAATGTGGATAAGTTCCAAACAGACGGAGAAGGGAGTGTCGCTAGGCTAGTTAAGGCACGACATTTCAGAGATCAATGTTCTGCCTTATCTAGCATGGATTAGTAGCATTCCTAGTATTGTATGGAATGATCAGCTTTTTGCGGAAATCTTTTCTAACAAAGAGCTGGTTTGATTTGAAAAGTATCCATCAACTAACTGAGAACAGAATGGATTAAAAGCAAATCTGTCCCAAAACTTGCATTTGCTATACTGGCTTCAAGTCATAATTGTAAATCAGCCAAAACCCGTGGAAGGACTTAGTCTTGCTTTGAATCATTTCTCAGTTTTGGTTCTGAGGGTTATTACCATTGACATTCACAAAACGGGTCACATAGTGGTAATTATGCATTAAAATTTTCATGTTTCAGGTGCGAAATTTTATGCAGTGGACACAGAGCAATGAAAAAACGGCAATTAATTGTTTGAGCAGTCAGAATTGGAATCTGGAATTAGCTTGTGATGCTTATTATCAGAATCCACAATTGTATATGTGTATGGCAGATAGGGTTGATCAAAGAAGTCTTCATGCTTTTTTCCTCAAATATGCAAATAGTACTTTTTTTGATTCATTTTGCTTACTGAAGCTACAGTTTTGGAGTACGAAAATTACTTACTAATTATTGTAATTTCTTCATAAAATTATGAGTTTGAATTATATTACTCTGCATCGTGTTACCTTGACAATTAGTTTATTTTAATACCATTCTGGGATTGACGCTGCGTAGCGGAGTATTTCGCAAATTATTCTTATTTGTTAAAGATATTGGTCAATTTGCAGATAGACAGGACAGTGATCCATCATGTATCGGTCCACATGGAATGCTGCGTTTCTTGACAGATCTCGGTTTAAATCCTGCTGATCGAAATGTTCTGATATTAGCCTGGAAATTCAAAGCAAAAACGCAGTGCGAGTTTACTTGGGAGGAATTTAGTAGCGGTCTCAACGAGATGAAGTATTTGCATTGATCGTAAAATTTTTTTATCTATTCTAAAAGTTGTGGATTCAGTCCGCAATGAGTTATAGAATATTAATGGGTGATTTTTAATCACAGATTCCTTATTTGCTTTTAAGAGGAATATGTTATGTTCTGTAAAAAGAAGGAATAAGTAGTCAATGCCTCATCCCTCAAATTACACTGAACTTTAACATGGCAGTCGCTCATCTTACGGGACTTTACTCTCATAAAACTAACGGACTTTCATTAAGGTAACTTCGTTATATGCAGAAGATATAAATAAAGTGTATTATTATCAGTCACTGTCCTTTAGGTGATTTAATG
Source organism: Mansonella perstans (assembly GCA_037074765.1). Lineage (NCBI taxonomy): Eukaryota > Metazoa > Nematoda > Chromadorea > Rhabditida > Onchocercidae > Mansonella > Mansonella perstans. The sequence goes on from JBAMDO010000157.1 coordinate 70,010, forward strand.
AACTCTATTCAAGCTAGAAATGTTTAGCTGAAGATTTAAAAAACTTCTTTTTACCGATTAAGTTTTACGAACTGGTTTCAAATAATTTTGCTTTTCTGCATGGGGTATGTCATCTTTTTCAGAGTAGATTCTTTGGAGAAATTGAAAGCAAAAATACCAACGCTAAGTGAGGAACTCAGGAATCCTATCAGTTTTCGAGATTTTTATCAGTTTACTTTCAATTACGCCCGTGCATCCCCGCAGAGGACATTGGGTAAGCTCTATAAAATGTTTATGGCTTACTGTGACTTAATGCTTACCGATTAGGTTTTTTTTTTCTGCATTAAAATTTGTGTAAGATTAAAGTGTTTAATTTTATCCTAAATTAAAGTCAAGTTTTTGAATTCTTCCTCACGCAACATTAGTTCCTGCCATCAGTTCTAGCTACATTCAACACTGACCAATGATAGAGGCAAAAATGGTGTAGAAGACCTATGCTGTCATTTTTTTAACTTAAGATATATTCATCTGTTGAAATTTTTTAAGCTAATAATTTTTCTTTATTCTAGAAGTGGAAACAGCGATTGCATATTGGGAAATTGTTTTTGGTGGCAATTTCGGTTATCTTCCTTTATGGACTAGTTTCCTTCGGGAAAAGGTTCTGTTTTTTATTTTGAAATTTTTGTGCTAGATAGTTTTATTATAGACCATCAAGGGAAGCGTTGATTTGACATCTGTAGTCAGCTGGACTTGAAACTGTAACCAGTCATGATGAACTTTGTCACATTTTCAAGTTCTTTCCTTGGAAGATGATTTGCCTTTCTTTTTTTGAATGGTAAAGCTTGCAAATCACTAGCTTACTTTTCACTGCAGGAAGTGAAAAGCATACCGCGTGATACGTGGAATTTGCTGCTGGATTTTTCTTTGACGATTGCACCAGATTTCAACAATTACGATGCAGAAGGAGCATGGCCTGTTTTGATCGATGAGTTTGTAGAATATGCAAGAAATAAAATACTGTCATAGTCCCGTCCGTATTAGCATTCTTTTTCCAATTCTCACCTTATGATTCCTTGAATTAAGCTGTTTTGAGCTTAATTTGTGGAAGACTGTACAAAAACCTGACTCACAGAGAAGTTCATGTGATTTCAGCGATTTGGGAAGTTGTTCTGTTTATTGCTGTATGTATTTTAAAGATTTTGAAAGTGGTAGCAGTGTTTTTTACGTGTTTTGTTCACATAACATTCTTTTTTTTGAGACATTGTCACTTTTGAATTGTCATTTTTTGAATGGCGAACTTCGATTATTTGAGGTAGTTTTGTATCTCGAAAATGGTCAAAGAATTACCATAAGCTTTCTGTAAATGTAGTGATGTTCTGTGAATCCATTGTGAAAATAAACTTTCATTCAAGGCAGTTCTCAAACACTTCATTTATTTTATGTTACAGTTTCTTCCTTACCTTTTTGCTCAAGTATTTTTTAATTGTTATACTTAATAGTAGCGTTTCCAATAAGCTTTGATAACTCAGCATCACGAGCATCGTTTCAGCTGTATTGCGTAATAAATCTGTGAAAATTTTAACTGCGCTGGTGCTGCAAATTGATTTATCAAGCAATATGATTCAGCGATCGGTCTGTTTCAATACACACGTCTTCATTCAATTCAGGGAAAAATTATAATAAATTAGTATTTTTTAGAGAAGTGCGCTGCACACTTTGAACTGTTCCAATTCTAAGAAATACTTTTTGCATCAATAATTTGAAAAGATGACGAAAAAGGGAAGCATGAAACAAATATTTTAATTCGCCTATCGATTATATTGTTACCATCGAAAATAACCAGTATATCGTTGTTAGGTTCAAGAGCTACTTCAATGATATTTGCAGTAACAATGTATCGCTGTGGTGCGGTTATCAGGTACTGGCATTTCATCGAATTGCAGTAATGATCAGGATAGTCCGATGATTTCAGTTTTTTCCATAGACCGTTCTTCGCTTCTAGTTCCAAACAGCCACATTCACATACTGAACTGTGCTCAACAAAATTTTAATTAAAGAATCCTAAATGTAAATCTGAGAAAACTTGAAATTTCACTAACACTTGCTCAGTCTTCATCTTTTACGCTGCATTTTTTAAGCAAAAATGGAACTAAAAATTTTTAGTTTTGAGCTGAAATTCCAAACAACCCTTTTATTGCAATAAAATGATAATCAGTAAGGTGATAATAATATCTGTACAAAAACTCTTTTGTGCTTTCTAATGGAAAACAAATTTTTTGTTTGTTTAAAGACTTCAGGTCATTAAACTTTTACTTAACTTTAATAAATACGAAAACAAACTTGATTTCCATTTGTAACCAAAATCAAGCTAGGCAGCTTGCCTGTTGATATCAAATGCCAAGTGATACCAAATCATTATTTGTGTATCGTTAGTTACTTCTTCTGTTCAACTTTGAGCTAACGTTGGTTCGAAACTATAATTTTTTTTCGCAAAATCTGTTGCAGCTATTTGTATGAATATTATAGTTTACTACAAATTTCAATTCAGAAATATTACAACTTTAGGTTGAACGCGTAGTTTGAACGCGCGCAGCCTATTACGGAACTTAACAACTAGTAAGTTATTTTTAGATTTATGTGCAGCTTCCAATGATGTTATTCACTAAGTCAATATATTCTTACGAGATACAGAACACAACTAGTTGGTGTTAATGTCTGTGGTATTGCTATGTACATCAATTTTCAGCAACAGAAATAGTAATCAGTGGTGGGAAAATAAACGTTTGGAAGAACAATGGCAAAAATATTTGCAAAAATACTAGTTCAACATATGATGAACTGGACGAATGAATTTCAAATTTAGGGTTACGCTTATACTCAGGAAAATTTTCTAAAAATTTATATGTAGCATACACAGTAATATCTCGTTCATTGAGATGTGAAGGAATAATATTGTATTTATTTATGTTTGTTAGCACCTCCAGAAATTCTTCACTCTTCACTCTACCAGTCGTATGCGATTCGTATCCAAAACCTTTAATAAATAAACTATTAGGCGCAGTATTTGCCATTAAAACTATTTCAAACATTCTGTCAATAAATAAAAATTACATTTCATTACAAATGACCTTTACTTTACAGATTAGAGTTTACAGTTATAGGATGATTAAACTGCAGGAAGCAGTCTAGAAAGCCACAATCCACAGGTGAATTAAATGAAAACGTTCCCGCTGATGATGAAAATTCCAGTGGTTGTGCTCCACCTTTATATCAACAATTTAAATTTTAAACAATTTTGAGCATCTTTTTCACTTCTTAAAAATCACTTTTAAAGTCTTTTGGTTTAACTATATATTACGATCCATTTTCTTGTCTGCCTTTTTCATATATGTTTGTTATTTCCTTTGTAAATTTTATAAGTTAAGCGATTTAGCAAGAAAATGTAATTACCATCTTTCTTTTGCATGGCGCTAATAGTCATATTAAAGCCACTATTTGTAATCGTTGAATATTTTTTTGTAACACGGCACTTTCTCCGTAGAATGTAAAAAATCTGTACAACTTGTCAATAAATCACCAATGCGGCTGCAACATTTATTTAAACTTCAGTTTGCTGAAGATATTATATCTGCTGTTTTCTTGTGTTAGTAATAGAAATAAATCCAATCTTTACGTTTTTTAAATATCTTTTGTAAATGACCATTAAAACATTTATAAAATGACTAAAAGACAGGGAGGTGATCTATAATTCCAGCAGGAAGGAAGAAAAAGATATGAGCGGATAAAAATGACAGTTGGTGACAAAGCAGCTAACATTTGTAACTTTTTTCTTGCTTATTACGAATAAATTGCTGAATATTTATTGATGTCATGAAATAAGTGCAAAAAATGCTTGCGAAGCGGAAGCACCAATGCTAATTAAAGTGCTCTACAAGTGATAAAAAAATGCAAATACTAGTTATTTTATGATATTAACGATAGCTTTCCTGGCAATCATAATAAAGTGTGATTGCATTTGTCACCAAAGTGAATCGTTTTGCATTATACCTTACCAAATGTTTGGATGAATGCTTCGATTTGTCCAAAAAGTGAATGAAGTCTTAACCGTGTTCTAGACTGAACGTATAGATTTCCGCTAATATTGCATTATGCTGCATAGAACTGATAGCATACTGGTCAAACTGAAGCTTCGTTTCACAATCCAGTCTATTACAGTATTGAAGAGGAAATGCTGCTGAATGATCAATTCGAATGGTATAACTTTTTGGAAAACATTTGCATGCTAAACAATAAACACTTTTTATTCTTTTGATCGCCAAATAATAATTTACATTCAAAGAGTATGGAAAAGTAAAAGTATCACAAGAAAATCAAGCTAATGGCCTAGAACTATCAAAGATAATTGAAACTCATGGATGTCTGTGTGACTGAACTGAGCTTCGAACAAAAATTACTGCCTGTTGCAGCCGGGAACAATTCTCTCTGCACTATTGTTATTCGTATCAGTATAGAAATTATCCGCAATATTATTTCTTTCGAAGTGGCATGCATCAATCCAACATTCCTATCGAAAACCAAAAATTTCTCCAAATCGCAGTGCGATGGTTATGCAAAAATTTTGCTTCAGATAAATTGTTGGCATTCAGATAAATTGGCATTCAGTAATTGGCATTCAGTAATTGGCATAATTGGCATTCAGATAAATTGTAAAGCAATTTAAAACACAGTAGGTTTTATTTGTTCAAAAGTATTCTTAAATTAATCATACTTACTCGGACAGTACAGGGGTGGTGTAGTCCGAAGGGAATTGGTAATTTTCTGTTTCATAAACGGTGAACTTCGTCTTGGAAGCGAGCGATTTCAGAATCAGTTTTATACCGTCATCTTTGCTAGTTTTCATCATATAAACACAACCAACGAAAATTGCAAAATTAGCTGCGGAACTAGGTAGAGTTCTCTCTTCATACGTTGCCTCAGAGAAGAATATTAGACAGGAGTTGGCTATAATATATTCGCAATATTAAAGTCGAATAATCATATCATTTAAAACGGGAAATATACAAAACACAGATCTATACTTGGATTTATAAATTTAAAGAATTCGTTGAAATTACTGGCATTGAATAAAGTGAGATAATCCGAAACAGATTTATCTTATTACTCGAATTGGGAATACTCATGATAAAATAATCATGGCCAAGTCGATTTTGTCGCATGCATTCCAGTGCGATTGAACTGAAATTAATAATAATGAAAGTCTCTTAACTGAACTGAATAACTTACGACAAAAAAGGTAGAAGTGCACATCCGAAGTCTCCGTTGGTCAGTCCGCGGAAGTCCTGATGAAACGTTCTTTTGTAGAAGCAAGAAAAAAACTGAAGCTTATGAACATAGCATACTTGGTGAAGTGGTATTGAACCTATTAAAACAAGCGTGAAATCCGCCGGATGTTTCTGTGCCGTCCGTAATGAATTTCAGAATGAATCCACTGCTGACTGAAGATGCAAATGATGGCCAGCCAATATCTTTTCCTGATAGCCTAAGCTTTTCCAAGTTTGACAAGATTGGTATTATCGAATAATGAAAAATTAAAGGAAATTTGCTCATCAAATACTCTTTGGTTTTTACTTAATTTATTATCAATTAATTGCCATCATCACTTACAAAACTTGTTCCATTATTGAATGCATTGCTTATTAGTTATTCACATCACCTCAGCCAATTAACCGAACAAGTTTATTTTCGACAATTAATGAGCACCAATGCATCAAAGATGTAAATTTTAATTCATTGCTCATTTCCAAAATATACGCTGATAAACAAAAAAGAGACATATAACTAAGAATATTCCTCGAAAGAAAATATAACAACAAAAAAGCATTTAAAAGTACGGAAACGCGGTGAAAAAAAGATGGACAACTGCAAAACAACGTTTAGGTAGCTACCCGCAGAATGAAAACGATGAAACTAGCAAATCATTTGCCGACAAAAGCATTTGTTCCGTCCAAAAATAAAGTCAGGAAAAATACCTATTTCTATGAACTCTTTCATAAATAAAATTAAGTGCAAGAATTTCTCAAATTTTAATCTCAAGAGTTATTGAAATCTATCTTCTACGATGCTTCAAAAAACTGAAGAGACTGACATATCTGAAAAGATTGAGCTCAACAAAGGTAAAAAATCGTCGTCAGCAAAATCAGACCAAAATTATTTTATTCCGTACAAGGAGATTTTTTATTCCTTTTTTTTCTTAGTCTAATTTGTTTAAACATGAAAGACAAGAAAATCCCTGCATTGATGCTTGCTTCTAAAGTATAAATTTTACAAAAGCAAATCTATCATGACAATGTAACACTACTAAGAACGAAAAATACAATAAAATAGCACGAATGACCGTGATCTGAAAAATGAAAATATCTTCGTGGCTTATTCTTTAAGAGATATACAGAATGAAAAATAAAGCAAATATATGAGCGATTTGCACCGGAAGAAGCAGAAGTACACTTGAAACACTTCACAACATCAGGAAATTAGCATAACTACTGTTACAACATGCTTGATCAACAATTTAAGTCGGATGAGATTCTTACTGTTAAGGTATTATGGATCCAGTTGATTTTACGGGAGAACTAACCTCTTCTAATTAAAGCTTTCTGCATTCAAAGTGCTTAACTGTATCGGCCCACCATTTTATCTGTACTAAATTAAAACGACCAAAGCCAACATACTTTGACACGTAGAGTAACTTTTATTGACCCACGACTACTAATCCAAAAACATTCGCTGATAAGGTAAAAAATGTCCTCTCTTAGCTAGTCAAAATTTTTCCTTTTTCTGCACAACAAATAACATTGCATTCAAAAATCGCTAGCCAACTTTCTATAATCGACTGGAACGTAACCAAAAGTTTTATTATAATTTTTCAAGTTTTGTTTCAAAATTAGTTTTACACTTAAAATTTTTTTTTTTAAGTTTTATTATAATTTTTCTCACAATCGTCTATCTAAAAAAAAGTTATGCTATAAAATCAGCTATTGTAACATAGCTTAAAACCAACTTATTAGAACAGCATATAAAGAAAAGTTATACTTCTCGTGCAAGTATTTCAAGAATTTATACGTCCCAGATTTCTTCGGCTGAAATCTGTTTCCCGCATAGTTCCTCATTAGCAATAGTAGCTGCAACAACAGTACCACTTGGTTTGCCAACTGATCGATTCGAAATTATGGAATATACACCTTCGCTGTCAGAAAATGCCAAATCATAGTGCGGTGGTATTGAAATTGGTCGCGTATAGCCATTTAAATTTGTGCCGTATATTCCCTTCGCATCAGTAGATGCAGTGTTTTGATCCGCGAAAATCTCTTCTTGACATGACGAGGAATGAGAGAGCGTTGTTAAAGCTTTGCTCGTGGAACGAGTACCACTGATGACAGCAGTAGCAGAAGTAGCATTATTATCATTTGACAGATCCAGTAGTATACCGGATGATGTGGGAAGTGCATCTGGCGACGAAAGATGCAAGTCAGTAGGTAGAAGTGCTGTTGCTGAATTAGCTCTCAAATGTATATGAACGAACCCTGCATGTGTTCCGGAAGATGTTCGTCCATGATGTACGCATCTGAAACCATTATGACCGGAAATAGGGATATGATTTAGAGTCAACACCATGCCTGAAACTGATTAAAGTCAGCTTCGGATGGGTAAAGTTACTGTGAGAGATATTGTTTAGTCATATAAGTGGAGGAGCAAGCAGTCGAGCCTTAGGTTAAATTGGGGCAACCGTGTTGCGCACTTTAAATGACTAAGTCTTACGGTATAATGACAAAAACATATATGTAACCGATGTTAATAATACTGATGTATAAATTCCTCAGATTCAAATATAAACTGTCCTTCTAATATTTAATTATTGTTGAAAAAAATGGTAATTTAATTTCGGGAATCGCTGTGATCTAATGTTTAAAAAACCAAAGCTGTCATTTGAATCAATTTTTAAAAAAATTAAATTTATTTAAAAAAAATATTTATTTAATTTAAGTTATATAAATTATAAGTAAATACCGATTATGGGAACGTTCTGTTGTAAAACAGCGTCTATCTGCAATTTTTAGACGCATTTGTTCCATACGCGCCATATCTTCGCGAAATCTAAATATGATAATAATTTCAAAGACAAAATTCAAGGGAAGTTTGGAAAATCATATCAATGAATTAATAAAAGGAAAAGTTATTCAGAAAAAGAAAAGTCAAAAATTTCAAATTTTTGAAACTACTGTTAATAAATATAAAATAACGATATACCTGCGATCATCGCTATTTCTAATGCGATCAATTTCTCTTTCCAACAGACTTGTTCTACTTTCTGAACTTTTGCGCTCGTCTTCCAGTTTTTCGGATAGCCTTTCTTTCTCTTCCGTCAATTCTGCTATCTTACGATCTTTCTCGCTTTTTTCTTCTTCCATTTTTTTCAGCTTACCGGAACTTGAAAATTTTAGTGAAATTAACATGTGAATGACTTGAATAAGATGGAGAAACATTCAGAAAAATCCAAAACTCCTTCTATGTGCTATGAAGCTGAACAGAATATGATCTAACAGTGTATCCGACTGTGTAGCTATCGCCATTTTATTTCGCTGCATTTCCTCGTGAAATTTGGCTTCTAGTTCAATAACATTCTTTTCCAGTTGCGCGATAACGTCCTCTAGACAGAAAAAACTCATAAAGAAATGATGAACACACCAAAAGAAAAAATCTGATCCTTATATCAACAAAAAATTTCCAAGAGACAAAACAATTCTAACGCATGAATTTGCGGCTTACAGTGTAAAAAAGAACCTTTCGCATGAAGAGTCTTTTTAAGTTTTGTTAACTCATCGCTTTCTGGATTTCTAGCACTCGAACCCTTTTTCACTCCAACTGAAACGCTTTCTTTAGCCAGCTGCATTTTCAGTTGTGCATTTTCCATCTCAAGTTGAGCCCTCTCACGGTTCCACTCATCTTCTCGAGATCGTTTATCAAACATTGATTTCTGAGAGTAATTGCGAAATTTAGAGCCTGCTTCTAGGCCGAATGTACTAAGAAATAAGAATAAAAAAATTTCCGAAAGCAGATTTTGAAATGACAAGAAAATAACAAACTTCAACAGCTTTCTGCAAGGATTCGGCCCTTTCAACCTTCTCCGTAAGCTCCTCCACTTCTTTTTCTTTCCTCCATGCTTTTTCCTGTGCATTTCCTAAAGCCTTCTCCAAAATCTGAAAGAAAGAATCACATTCCACTGAAGGAACAAAAATAATGGCCTGATAACAAAAATAAGTGAAAAGAAACTTGAATGTGATTCCTTTGGTCCTTCAAAGTAACTTCTAATGCTTCAATATCCATTTTCTGGCGCTCCTTGCATGTCATCAATTCTTTATCTGAAAATGAATACAAGTTTCAAAAAATCAGAGACTCAACTCATCAGTAAGAAAGTACTGAAATTTTCAATCATTAAAAAAGAATAAAAAAAAAAAACAAGTTTACTTTTTTGCAACTAAAGTGTTATAAAACAATGGTGTATAATTTCGATTCATTAAGATTTCATTCTCATAGATAGAAATTTCAAGGAGAGAGAAATAAACAAACTCTGGGGGATGATTTCATTCAGCAATAAGTTAAGCTTGTTAATTTGTTCAGACTGATCTTCTGCTTGTATCCTTCGTATTAATTCAGCAATTTTTGTTCGCAACATTTCGTTTTCAGAAGCATACCTACAGTCATTTTAACTAAATAATAAAGTAATCTGATGTAAACTGCAATAGAAAAAAAAGTATAACACCATAAACCAGTAAAGAAAACAAATAAAATAAAACTCATAAATATCATATCATCATGAGATCCACCCATAAAATTATATAAGTTCACTGTTTCATCAACTCTGAGCACACCTCGCTATTTGCTGCTCCATTTTCATACGTGCCGCTTTCTCAAGATTGTCCTGCCTCTCCTTTTGTGCCGTTAAATTTTCATACTCCTTTTCGATAGTTTCATAGGCTTTTTCCAACTTAAAAGAATCAACATTAGTGCTAAAGCATTTAACCACAGAAAAATGGAGACTGATAAAACTAGCCAATCAACTAATCATCAGTAGAAGACGTTTGCATCATGTGACAGAAATGGAAGGAGTTAAACTTGAAAATGTGCAAAAAATTGAATAAGAACCTGTTGTAAACGGCTGGCTTTGACAGTTAGGAAATCGCACTGCTGCTTCAAAGAAGAATTTTCGTCTTGCAATGCTCGAACTAAATTTTGACTGGCAATTAGTTGCGCTTTCAAATTTGCATGTTCGTTTCCGTCAAACGGAGGATTGGGATGATAAACTGGCGAAACAGATTCCGTGACTCTGAAATTTCAATCTTTTCTACAGTAAATGCAATTAGGTCCATCTAAAAATATTCCCTCATGTTACAAACAACTACCATTATTAAGCAGTCTTTTTAATGAACTTGTCCTAGCAACTGGGACGAAGCAATATGGCAGTGAATTGCAGAACGCTGAGTGCTGTTAATTAAAATACAATTGTTATCAATACGATATGGCAAACATACAATTCATTTTTCTGGTCGCTAATTGTTATGAGACATGGCTGTGAATGACTCATCGGTGGCATTTGCTGTTGAGCAGTAGCTGTAGATGAAGTCGCAAAGCTTCTGAAAGCAACTTCCGAAAACAGAATATTGCATCTTATACAATTTAGAACAAATCTCTATTAAAAGTGCAAAAAATAAGCCACCGAAATTACTTATTTCGATTAAATTTTAAAAACATCAAGGGTTCACTGAAGTATAAATAACCGACTTTTTGTATTTTTATCTCCTAAAAAAACCGAAGCAACTGCAGCTAGGCATAAAAATTCTCTTTCTTTGAGATATAAGGAACGAATACTGGAACGAAATACTGAAGATACATAAAAGATATTTACTTGATGAGTTCATGACCGGTTCGATTAGATAACTGCTGCTGCTGAATTACTTGTGACTGATATTTGCTAATCATTTGTTGCAATTTGGTATCTTCCACTCCGTCAGCTGCAGTATCATCCACTATAAACAATAGTAAATGGTAGGCAACAGTAAAAGGACGGTAATTAATTTTTTTTTCTGCAAATTTATAAAAAAAGGAGTTGCGCAGTTGAGTGCAATGAACTTGATAAAAAGCATGGTCAATTATTTTAGCTTTCGTCAATTACAAAATCAACAGGACTTCATTTCATCTCCAATCGAATTACTATCACTTCTCGAACATCTAGGAAAACCAGAATGCCAACAATAAACGACGCTCTTGTGAATTTAACGAACATTATTATATGATCCAATCGAAATGATATGTCTCATTAACTAATTCAAAGAATAAGAACGCGACAAAATAGCAATATATAGAGCAGTGGATTTAAATTTAAAATGAAGAGAATGAAAAACGACAAACCTTGCTGAGCATTTATTTTACTGCTTGAAGTGGAAATATTACGCGCCTCATGCAGTAATGAGTTAAGGATTCGACCTTCCTGTAAATGCATTGGACTTACTGCATGTACACGTCGATCACGTGGTTCTATCGACCAACTTCGCAGTTCGCGTCGTTCGCCATCCATGACCTTTGCGATCGAAGTGTAACTCTGACTGGTCAGTGAAGAAATTATTTTTCCGAAACTAAAAAAAGTCAAATTATTGGAGAAAAGTAACAAAAAAAAACATTGACTATAATCGTTCAATAAGAAACAGCAAGCAATGTTATCGCTATTCCAAAATGTTACAATACGCATTGCAAATTGATAGTAGTTTGTTAAGATTAACAAAAGAAAGTCTATGAATGATAACTACAGTATTAGACCACAATGCTCTCATCATATGATAACAATGCACTGACCTTTGACCGCTGGAAACACCCTCCTATCTCAAACAAACACAAACATGCAACTGTAATTTGACAATTGTAGCAGCATACGCCTGTTAACTCGATTAATCACAATGCAATCAAAATTTAACGCGGTTCGCGAGATTCTTGGTTTCGGGTATTGTTGGAAGTAATGTCGTTGTCGTTACCAGATTGTTGTTTGTACCTATCATATGGTCTTCATTCATACCGGTACTTCTGATACCATGACACATACACACACACACACACACACATACATGTTCCATACCCAAATCATGCTAGTGATAGTGTTTTGTCATCATCGTCTTCAATCATTTCTTGTTTTTAATTATACGTGAAAGATTTCTCTTTTTTTTTATTATCTTTACTCTGGCTTTAACTTTAGTATAACCTGTTTAATATGACCATCGTATTCATTTATTTTCCTGCATAATTTAGGATATTACTGAAACCTGTTAGAACGAGTATTTCAGGTTTTACTAGATGATTACGGACCAAATTGGTACGATTATCTTAGGCATAGCTTTGCTTTTATCCTTACGTGATATTTACGGACATTCTAAAGACGGATATGATGATGATGATGAAGTGTTCAACGAGGAATTTGGTGATGAGGTTAGTTTCAAAACAAACTGCTTCGAAAAGTAAACTCGGTCGAAAAATTATTTTACAAATTGCGGAATTATTAATCATTTGCAAATTGTTTTTTCTTTGCATCATAAAATTTTATATGAACCTATTTTATCAATATTATTAAAAGAATTTTTTTTTTCCAGAAAACTGCAAAGAATTTGAAAGATGCAGATCGCATTCGAGTTAGGCAAGAATCAGCTCGGTTCACTTCACCGCCACATACTACTAAGGAACTTCCTAGCATGAAGTTTTTATTTTGGTTAGAATTTAGGATTTCGAGAATTTTGCAAAGGATAATCTTGACTAAATTTTCGTTTTGGTGACATGTTAACTTCAAGCATAGCTTGTCTTACAGTTATTCTAACGCAGTAAAATTGTGATAAAGGCGGATACCAAAAGTAAAGGCATGAAAAACACTTAGTTTTATACTTTTAAAGACACAGTTGCAGCGTTTCATGTGGTTATCGACAAGCATTTGATGGATTCTCCCGTTCTATACATGAGAAGTATCCTTCAATGAGAATTGATGGTGCCAATTACTCACCTAAAGCATGGAAAAATGTTTTGGCGCAGGTTGAAAATCATTCCTTTGTTTCAACCTACGTGTACTGCTTAAAGCTTAGTATTGTTTAGAACACGATTAAAGGAACTTAGATTGAAATTTATCTTTATTATCTTTCTTAAGCAGCGAAAGCCCTGCACTTACTGACTAGCTAATTTTATGCATCATGATTGACAAAAACTAGCAAATCGATTCATAATGTTGGTTTTAACCTGACAACTCTGTTTTGAACTTCGACGAGATATTTTACAAGTCAAATTTTTGATGTAGTTTCCGTTAAATAGAATTTAGGATTGTATGGATTAACTGTTTTTGGGTAAAAATTTCCGAAGATGCAGAAAATGTGTTCCAGATTATTGGATTGGGGAAGATATTACTTATCGTATTGATTGTAATGGGGCAAGATCCATTCGCATCAATCGGACAGCCGACACCGCGCGTTTTTTCTTGGGCCCTGAACAATAAAGTGTCATCATGCATGATGTTGTTTCTTATTTCCAACACGATTGAAAGTTAGTTTGATTTTGACGGTCGTAGTCTTTGAGAAATTAGTATTTTATTACTATACTCATGCTTTCTATTTGATATATCTGTTCTAATGTTCTAACCAAAATGACCCATCTCTGAACGCATTTTGAATTATTTTGGAATGATTCAGTAGTAAGGCTGATGATTTGTGCTCAACGGTGAATGGTTTTTATGAAGATAAAATAACGGAAATCTTTTCAAGTTGACTTGGTTTAGGAGTGACTTTATATATTGGGAGCTCATTCATTTTAATTTAAAATAAAGCATGGACCAGACTTTTCTTAATTGGGTCTCTGTCTCTAGGCTCTCTTATGTCGACAGGAGCTTTCGAGATTTATTTGGGCGATGAACAAATATGGTCAAAGCTTGAAAGTGGACGAGTGCCATCACCATCGGAGTTAGTTCATATTGTCGATCAACAAATGGAACTGCAAGGTGCAAAAGTGAGTATCAAATTTTTTCATCAAATTTTTTCGATTTGATTTGATAACCTCTCGGTTTTCGATTGTTTCAGGTTTCCGATACATTTGCATTTGACTCGTCCTGATTAACCGTCGAAATGATCACCCGCTCAAAAACATGGTGGTTTTGATGATTCAGTTACTGAATTTGCTGTTGATAAAATTTGTACATGAGCTTAATTTTTTCAAGCATTCACACTTCTCTGTTTAGAAAAATTTGTCGAAATGATTCGTAGATTTCTCCGCTTTCCAGCATCTTTACAGTGCAAAATTTGTCATTTCCGGAGGCGACAAGTTGCCAGCTAGGTTGGAGAAAAATAAGTGATAAGATCCCGATAACGGAGCAGCATCAGTTTTCAGATTTTTGTATATATTATACCTCGAACCTGTTGGGAATTTTGCATTCAGTAAAGATTCCAGGTTTCTTAATTTACAGTATTTGTTCTACTGTTTATTTTTATATAATTACTTATTTGTTTAGTACTAGATGTTTCTAATTCAGAAGGCAGTTTCTGATCTTCGGCCATAATTGTTGCCACAACATTATCTTATGCCAGTGTTCATTATTGCATCATTACGAGAACAGTGTTGAAACCTTTTGTTCTCTTTTATTTCTAACTGAAAAATTTTTGAGTGGGAGCCGACATAATTTCGAAAGAACTTTAAATTATTTCTATGCCGAACCAGTTCCGTGATACACCCTTCGCACTGTTGTCGTTAACAACATGTTATTTGGCTAAAATATTTTATATTTGAATTCATTTTCCACTGTTTAAGTCTAGCTAATTTGAGCATTAGCACATATATTTTTGATGTAAACTTTTTGCTGCCCTTTTTCCATATATTTCATCATTAACTCACGTTAGCAATGTAAGAGATGTGCTGGCTGGTGTCTCACCCTCCATTCCGAGAGATGGACCCTATAAATTGAAGAGAGTTACTAAAGTTTCCTCGTGTTCCTACTATATCTTTTAAGTCAAAAGGCGTGAATCACACCGCACCATAGATTCTCTCGATTTCTGATCCACTCTTTTTTATTATTGCATTACGATTTATTACTGCATTAATGAAGGTACTTGACCAGGTTTTACCTAGAGTTTTAGGTACTATCAATTCTGATTCAATGTCATGATGGAAAATACCAAGTTTATTTCAACCGAAAAATCCTTTATGCCATAAATACTAAGAAAAAAGTGCGTGTAATAATCATAAATTATAATGAATTTTTGCGCGTAATGATATGCTATATCGACATGATGCAGCACACCATATACATCATTGCTAGTTCGCGATCGATGAAACATCCTAATGAACTGAATTGGTTCTACAGCAGTACTTTTTAGATTTTATTCTCAGGAAAAATATTCTTCAAATTTGGATAGACACCAAATAAAACCGTTCACTTAGAAATAACAATCAGAAATCAGGAAAATTTTTAAAGAAAATCTGAGGTAACACATGGAATAAGCATCTCTATCAAGTCATAAAACGGTCCGACTGGTGTTTCAACAAAGAAAAATTAAGAACCTAAATAAAGGAGGAACCATTGTATGACGTTGGATCTAGATCGCGAAAGTTTATTGAAAATGATACAACTGACAGGTCAACCTTATGTAGAAAGAAACATATTTTCAGGAAGAATTCATATTTTGCAGAGCATAATTTCCCAAATTAGAGGGAATGGAACTTGAACAGGAAATGCTAAAAAAAAGTTCTTCACCTAATTATTTCATATACAGCACAATATAATATGAGCAGAGTTGAGGTAAAATATAAAAACTGCACAGGCTCCCAGATCATATCCAAAGAAACGTTTACAGGCAGCAAACTCAAGTGTTCTCTATAGAGTTAGGCGAATTTAAACAAAAAGTTTTTTATGCAAAAATGCCATTTCCATGCAATCCTGCTCTTTTCCTTACTTATTCAAAGATAAAACAAACAATCATCCTTAACTATTATTACGAAAACGCCAAGTGAAGCACAGTTTGGATAACAGAACTATAAATATAATTCTGCGGGGAATTCTAGTACCTCATTATAAACTTAATTACAACAGAAAGAAATCGAAATTAAAAGCAAGGAAATAATGGTAGCCCGATAAGATCATGGAGCAGTTGGGAAAGCATTTTAATTAGCTAAATAAAAATGAAAACAAACTGTTTTACACACAAGTCAAGAAAAAAGAAGCTCAAGCTTTCATATCCTGTATTTGTTTGATGAGATAAGCTTTCTCATCATTGAATTGCTCATCCTCTGTACGGTCGGTATGGAAATTAGTGAGAAATTCGACCAATTTCTCCTTATTCCTTAACAAAATATCGGCAACAGCTTTCGATTTGTTCGGGTTTGCCACAAAAACCTATGAAATTGAGAAATTCAATTTATTTTAGGTAACACCAACTTGTTGAAATAAATCTTTACTGAATATGACTATAATTGTAACAAAGGTTATAAATTATTATTATTAGTGTACTTCAAACCTTTAATTTTTACATCTAACTCCTATTTTAATTTTAAAGGTGTTAGTACAAATGGCTTGCTTAATGAAGAATCATCCAAAATTCCGAACTATATTCATAAGGAGATAAAAGTATTGTTGAATTCCGTTTCTCCCGCGGCCAACATAAAATTACTGACAACAAGAAATGACGAACCTTGAAAACATGAAACGCTTCAAATTGTATGCTACGACTTTTCTCCTTTAGCATATTCATCATGAGTTTAAGATTATCCGCATTATTGATATATCTCGTCATTATATTGAAATTGTGACGATCCAGCAATAATTCGCCTAACAACTGGAAAAGATGAAAATCACAAAACAGAATGATTCATCTATCGACGGAAATATTTCTCTGGACATTCATAATATTGACAATCGTGCCGATAATTGATAAATTCCACGAAAAGCATACGAACCTTTAAGGACTGTCTTCTTGTAACATAATTTTCTGAATTCAGCAAATTTTGATAGGCTTGAAAAAATTCGTCGTATTTGCTATCTAGAAATTCAGCACAAAGTGCCTTATGTCTCGTGACTAATTCTTTAAAAGTCGAGAATGCGTCTGATGCAATGTCGAAAGTGGATACCTGAAACATCGCTGAAGCTATAACTATATTTTATTTAAGCAGTTCAATCACAAAATAATTTAGGAACTTCATTTCACTGATAGAATTCCACATCATCAATGCGCCCCGTACATAATGAAAATTCCAAAGAGCCAAATGCTAGGCAAACCGCCTCACAACAACCGGTGCAGCAGCCTGTTCAGCAAGTTGAATAGCATCATTCAAAAATAATTTTGTTTACTATACCCATTTGCACCGATATTAATAAGCCGGGCAGAATTTTGTTGAATTTATCGTCATTTCAACTATGTCCGCATATTACTCTACGTCTGTATTGAAATAAAGTGAGATTTCATTAAAGTCAACTGTACCAGCATATGAAAAATTATACCAATTACCGCTTATTTTCGATCTGTTATCGATCGGTAGTTTGAAACGCTTGAAATTATCACTGATATAAAAATAATCTCCGAGAAAGCTTACCTCAACATAGCTGAAGAATTTGTAAAAATCATTGCCATAAAGGACCAATTTTGCAAGATTTTCATGCCGGATACATTCCCTTAACATACTGCCACAAGTAACAGCTATCTCAGGGGTTTCATACCTGCAGTAAAAAGATGCCTGTCACTGAAAATTACAATCAATTTTTAAGAATTATTGATGGAAGAAACCATCAATAATAATAACGAATTATCACGATCAAATTTCAAACTGTGAAACAATACCGGTTTTTTATTGCTCAGTCTACATGTAGTGTTGAACAAAAACACATTGATTTCGCTGTTATTCATGTCAGCTGTTAGAACATACAGCAATTTCCAACAAGGCATTAAGGGACCCAATACAAAATTGGGATTCAAAAAAAAAAAAAAACAAACTCTCAACGCCTCATTTGTATTTGTGTAACAAAGCATTCCACCCTCAAATACATACTTAGTTAAGGAGGCATTCATTGCATCGAAAAAATTTGCTACTTACAAAAAAATCCGTTTCTTTTTTTCAAACGATTTTTTGCTTTTCTACCCATCCCTATTTTCCATAAGAAACAATTCAATCCATTTGCAATCTCATACGATTATAATTAAGGATTTGTTTTACATAGATAAATTTCATTGATATTATTTGAAATGGTAAACGTCAAAAACCAACCCTTTAACAAGTGCTTCAAGAATCTGTGGTCGCGTATGCACGTATTCAACCGTTGGTGAACGCGTTCCAATTTGTCGACGCAGAAGATTGTTAAAAATTTGTGCAACATCCTTTTTTGCTTCAAAATCAAGCTTTACCAAGTTCTGGATGAGCATCGGAAGAATGGATGAATTATATGATTCCTGAGCCAGCTGCGCTACCTATAAAAACCATCACTTTTTTAGCGTGAAATTATCACCAGGATTGCTCCGGTTTCGATCGTCCGAGTTTTAACTCGTCCTTCCTACCAACATCATTGCTATAAATACACATGAATTCCAACAGTAGATGTAAATGCAAACGAAATTTTTCAAAATATATATCAGGATACTGAAGGAACACGCTTACTTTGAGTTTATGTCAAGAAAAAATGTAAGGAAAGAAGGAAGCAAGATTTTGTACTAAATGAATCGAAAAATTCATGCCGAGTCTTGGAAGAAATTAACCTGCTCCATGTGTGGCTCTTGACTCTCTTGTCCATAAATGATACCTTTGATTGCCTGCAATGATTTGCTCACTTCTTCTGCAACTTTTTCATTTTTTTTATCTCCTCGTTCCAGTCTTTCCAGTTGTGTCAATGAGTCCTTCAAATTTTTAACGATATCGGGTGGTGATTTGTGCGATTTGCCAAACAGTGGCAAGGGCATTGTACAACAATAGAAGCTGAAAGTTTTCCGAAATTAAAACTTCACAAAGAGACCAATAAACCAATTAACGATGTTAACAAGAAATATTATAAGGCGCCAGTGAAAAAGTTAAATACAATCACAGAAATATTCAGTGATATGAACTAGGGATCAATATAAGCTTTTTGTCCAACCAAAAACAACAACCAGCAAACATGTGAAAGTCATTATCGATCGGACTAAGAAAGATATACAGCGATCGAAATGTCGAAGAAAATAAAAAAATATGGAAAATATGAAGAACTAACAAGTGAATCGAGAAAAAACATATAAATGAATGTTACCATTCGATATAAATTATCCTTAAGAATAATGAAATGCTTCTAGGATTTCCAAAAAATGCTCAGAAACAAACTACACATAATGATCACACTCTGTATCCTCTGATTGAATTTCGGATAGAATATCAATGATTTAAAATCTTTCAATGGAGGTTTACGACAATGTTTTACAGCTATATCCATAATTTTCTTCACTTGATTATATCCGAAGATAGACTATTCTTAAATAAGGTTAGGTTCAAGAGTGATGTAAAAAAACGAACATGATCAAAAAGGAAAAAATATTAAAATTGCAAATGAGGGAAAGCCATAAAATCCTAGCTTCTGAGCATAAGGAAGAAAATGCTTTCTCTGTTCCCTTATTGTGAAGTCTATGTAAATAAGGGATTACGACGCTACGGCTTTGTCCCTTTTGTCAATTATATAAGGTGAGATGCACCCAAAATACTAGAAAGACCAATACAACAGGAAAAAAATTTATGGTTAGTGTTTGAG
Organism: Mansonella perstans; assembly: GCA_037074765.1. Taxonomy (NCBI): domain Eukaryota; kingdom Metazoa; phylum Nematoda; class Chromadorea; order Rhabditida; family Onchocercidae; genus Mansonella; species Mansonella perstans. The sequence goes on from JBAMDO010000157.1 coordinate 89,808, forward strand.
AGGTATTCTTTAACTCGTCAAGTTTTTCAATGTAAAATACTTCTCAAAAAATTAAATCTTGTGTAAAAATTGCAGCAACTTTTGAAAAATTTGAGAAACGAAACGATCAGAAAAGGAAGACGGTGAAGCAAAATACAAATATATGATAAGAAATCTATGATTATGAATGAAATACGAAAGTGTTGCAGTACATATCCATTATTATGAAAATATATGGACCAGTACAGAAATCACAACGACCTGTGCAGAAACCACAATGACCAGTGAAGAAATTACAACGACCAGTGAAGAAAATCACAACGACCAGTGAAGAAAATCACAACGACCAGTGAAGAAAATCGCAACGACCTGTGAAGAAATCACAACGACCCGTGCAGAAACCACAACGATCGGTGCAGAAATCACAACGATCAGTGAAGAAATACAACGACCAGTGAAGAAACACAACGACCTGTGCAGAAATCACAACGACCAGTGAAGAAAATCACAACGACCAGTGAAGAAAATCGCAACGACCTGTGAAGAAATCACAACGACCTGTGCAGAAATCACAACGACCTGTGCAGAAATCACAACGACCTGTGCAGAAATCAAGCGGCCAGTGCATATCGATGTGAAATAAAAAAACTATTTTGACTACAATAATAGTGCACATAAGTTAAATATGGATCAAAGAAAATGTTCGGATGCAATTTTCTGTTTATAAACAACGTTAAGATTTCAAAAAAAACCTCTTTTCTCCAACATTTGGAAAATTGGGGAACCTTTGAGAAGTTGGAGGAAACAAGCATTGTGCTCTTTGAAATCATGGTACCGGATGAACTGCTAAATACCAGAAATAACTGCAGCTATCACCAGGGACAAAATTAGACTACACCTTCATCTTCTAGAAGTACTATGATCCATCAAATAATTTTTCAGTTCTTTGGAAATATTGCGAGCTTTATAAAGCATACGAAAGTTTTTGCACTTTATCCAAACAGCAAAAGAAATTGTTTTCACATAACTTAGCTAAGATTTTCGCTGTATCAATACCGAAAAGAAACGAACATCAAAAAACATAACCAGTATGCTGTTTCTATCCCTGCAAGCCATTTGAAGCTCTCGGATGAATAAAAAAATTGAACAAAAACGAAGGAATACTTTACGCAAGCAGGTAATGTTAAAAACGTCACAGATGTTAATCACGAGCTAACGCCGAATTTAGTGCAGTAGAGCAGCAGCTTATTATACAACATAAGAAAAGAGTGATAATATGCAAGGAAAGAATTGGAGGAAATCACCGCTCGTATGATGCAACGTTTGCGCCGTTGCCATTAAATTACTTCCTTCTTCAGGTAAAAATTATTCAAAGTTTTTGCTTGATCCTGCTTATGTACTACAACGAATAAAATAAATCGGCAGTAGAAAGCATTTTTGATTTTATAACTTTCGGTTTAACACTCCTCCAAACTCCAATCATTGCTGAATAGTGCCATATAATAACAATTTAAAAATCTGTTAATCGAATAATGAGATGTGCGGTCAGAAATCAACAGAAGACGACAATAATTGGAGCCCTCTTCGAATCATCCTTGACCCTCCGTAGTTAGCGTTCCTCTGATTGCAGCACCTTTAACCTACTCTGTAGTGCAACAATCGATTAAATCATACCCATATTTGATAACGTTGAAACATTCTAGTCTAAAAATCATCTCTTATCCCATGAGCCCTAAAATCTCAAAAAATTTGCTGAATTCAATATAACCTATTTTACATCAATAACTAATTTTATTAAATATGTGGAATTGGATGCCAAAAATGCAATATACAAAAAATGAAATTTGTTATATGAATTAAATCACTATAATAATTATTTGTCATTCAATTTAACCTCTATTAGACCATTGTTTCGCTTACATAAAATTCTTCATATATGAAATTTTTACAAATTATTTGAATGAACAAATCATTCAATTGATAAGACAAAAAAAAATTCCTAAAATCATTTGGAAAATAAATGCGAAGAACAAAGGTCACACACACACACACACGTTACATACAGTTTCATCACATTTGACCTCATCGAATTGAATATTCTGCCTGCGCTCAACCAAAAATACGAGAATAATATGATACGAATGAACCCAAACCATACTATTTATACAAATATTAACCTCTTGCCTCTAATCCACCTCTCCTCATTAGAGTACACTTCAACGCGGACCATACTATTACATATGTCACTATGAAATTTCAATCATCTCTCATCACTTTTAATATGACTAGTACTTATGGCCTGATATACGTGGAAATCTCACTTTTGATATGATTGGTATTTATGGCGTTGCGTACGTGGGAATCTATTTTGATTTTTTTCGATCACAATGTAGAAAAATAGCTTTCACTCGTGGTGTTTGCTTTTTATTAGGGATTGATTTTATGATGCTTTCTGAACTGTCTCAAAATATAGTATCCACGGAAATTCCTCCTATTACCACCAAAAATATTAAGTGTACTGCGTGTCACAAATGGCTTTAAGACGTGAACGTGATACTGCCCGATTGATTATAGTAACACTGACACATTACTTAGGATAGATAGCTAAACATTCAACTCATATTTTTTTCAAAATATGCTCGATATTTGAAGATGCAGCAGCAGCAGCAGCAGCAAGAACAACAACAACAACAACAACAACAACAACAGTAGCATCTTTGATATGTTCTTTTTATGATTTGAAATGATTTTGAAGTGTATCGTATGTAAAAGAGATGTCTCAATAAACTTCCGTATTTGCTGCTCATTTTTCAGCTTTTTCTTTCATTCTATTCATAAAATAAAATTTTCTTTTGCCAAAGATAGAATTACCGATTATCTCTATTGGCTCTTGTCAAATCCTAAAGCAGGTGGAATCAAAAAAAAAAAAAAAAAAAACATTGTCTTCCTTCGTACCTTTTTTATCAGTTTAAATAAAAAAAGAAGTTATTTGGAGGCTATACTTCATGCTCTTCTACCAAAAGCCAAATTTGATGGAGAGTTTAGTTCGTCGTGAAGTTGAGGTCGTTTGAGGCATTGCCAATGTTCCAGTGGAGGCACATCGTAGACCGTACATATTTTCTGAACGCTGGTTTCGAAACTATCCATAATGGCGAGAAAGATGAAAGTATGATTTAATCGTGACAGTTCCTGACCACACTGAAAATCAAGTTGTCGTTAGTAAGTTCTTCGAGATAGGTTCGACAGAAAGTATTATGCCTAGATATTCAAATTCAACCGATGAGCTTATACATCAGCATCGATTAAATGAAGACTGTTGGCGCGGAACAGACCAATCTAGACGGGTTTTTATGATCTCATTCATACTAAACTTTATTCTTAAAGCTCAAATGATCTCTGGTGATATATTATTCCTCCAAAAAGTATGTACTCACATTCATGCCTTCCCAAAATTTTGTTAGTGTCATTTTCTGCAATTACGACAATTAATTTTTGCAGTGGATTCCCGAATAGTACTCTAAATGAGTATTTTATGACATGCTACATATCTTTAATTTTGCATAACGCTAAAGAAAATGGATAAATCTCGATTAGATTCGGACGTTGTAGGAATCAAAAAGGCTTTCGGGCCAGCCTTTTGGCCAAACCCTAAGTGCATTGCAATTTGAAAGAATTCCTCTATACTTCTACCTAATATAAAATATAAGTGGAATGTTTCTGCTTGGCCGTTTGAATAAAACCCCTAACTGATGTCACTGATCCTACTTTCTTTGGAACTTTCCTTTTTAAACTGCTTACTTTAAGAAGACACTTCCAAACTGTTTTTAAATCTTTTAACATACAATGATTTCAACACTATAAAATTGATAGTAGGAAGTTTACAGACATTTCTACTTTTCCATGATTGTATGAAAGAAGATATGATGGTAGCAACACTCAAGCCATCTGCTTTTATGGAAGTTTTTTTATATTTATTTCTCATTTTATATGTTTTTCGAAAAAAGCTTCGTGGCATCCAAAATGGAATGTATTTTTGAAAATCCTTGAGGAAAAAACTTACGATTTTCAATTTCTACAACGTATTCCAACAGCATCAGCATGCCACCTTAGTTCGAAGCTTGACGTGCATTGAGTTTAATATAATGCTAACTGATTGAAGCCTGAGGCTTGATGTTTCGACAATGAAATCATTAGCTTATTGGCCAGTGGAAATAATTTCCTCTTGATCAATTTCTCCTAATCAAAAAGTTTTCTATCTTCAAATGCTATTTTATTGACATATAATTTTCATTCAAATCCTTCGGCACATTTTTAAGAAGTCATCAGTAAATAATGTTTCTCCGCATAATTTGATACGAATAATAGCAACAAAGAGCGTTTTCAATCGACCCTAAAATCATTATTTTATACTTTTCTATAATAATGTTACAATTTATAAAATAGTTTCTCAAGGCGGCATGCTATATAATAATTCAATAAATGACCAGAAAATCAGTTTCTTATGTTTCCTCTCGTTTGAGTTGGTGATCTTCTGACAACGGCTATGACTGAACATATATGTTCTATTGAATGTAAATTTGATAGGTAATCCAGAAAAATTATCTTGAATAGATATAGTTGTCTTGAATAGATACCAATCGAGTACCATAGAGAGTAAAATCATAATGACGAATATTATTAGTTAACAATACATTAATTACCACGCCGTTACAAATAGTTCACCAGCTCTCTCGAAAAAAGTAGTTAAAGAGTTGTTACAACAAACGATAGAGATAACTGAATGAATTTAGTATTCAAAACTTCCGAGGAGATAATAAAAATTATCTTCAATTCTTCAATTAGTGTGGTCTGAATTCCAACCGATAGAGGAATTAAATGTTCAGTATTTTAAATATTTTTTTCTTCCGGCAAATCGAAAATTATAAATGACAAACCTGAGCAAGTGATTGGATATCTTCCATACTACACGTTTTGAAGCAGAGACACTGCCTAGAAAATATCAGCAACAATACTGAATAAAGAACGGGTACTATAATTTACTGCAATTTCAGCTTCAGAAAGTCTTGGTGATGAAATAAATAGATTCTTGAATCTTTTTAAAGTGTGCAGTACATCAAAAAACAATTGCAGTATATTGATCTGACTTGGCAAAATTATCGATCGTTCTGGTATAAATGTAAGATGGAAAAGGAGAGTGAGAGGAAGAGTTATTAAAAAGTCGAAAACTTGTGTAGTTTCATATATCTTTTTATGAATTAGAAGAAAAAGAACTATTATCAGAATTGATTTATAACCACTCTAAATGCATTTGTTAACAGTATTTTTCAAAGATATCTTTTGCTTTCCCATTCATCATCAATTTGCAATTTGAAATTGTGAGAAGTATGCATCAATTGAATTTTTGAAATTCTTAAATATGCTGAAGACATATCCGTTAGTGTCTAGTAATTTAGTCAATTTAATAATAAAACAGGCTTCTCATACTGAATTAAGCGAGCAGAATAACTTGATGAACTATTCTGTTTTTTAGAATTGTAGATGAAGGGAATAAATGCAATCATAGCTAACAAACACTTCAACAGTAATGCAAAAAATTGGGAAGTGATAAATTTGATTAAGTTTATCAAACAAATCTGAATTTCAATAACTCTCTTTTTAAATAAATATTAATAAAGCGATATGTATGGAGAGAGTAAAAGAGACAAACGAGGTTAAATGATTTCATCTGTATGGCTTTTTAAAGATATGACCTATATTCGTCAATGCTGATTTTGATATGGTCTTCAAGGGCATCGTTCATCTCTAAAACATGTCGGTATGAACAATGTATTCGCTAAAACTTCAGCGTGCATTGTAGAAGAGTTTGCAAGAAACTGTTTGTGTCTTACAGGAAGCAAGGAATGATAGTTGAATCCGATCCGTTCATATCTTCTCAACATGTCACACCATTGAGCGTAAATGAAACGAACTGACCTTTAATACTATGTATGAACGATAACAAAAAAAGTTCTTATCATCGAATATAATCGAAGCTTTGTCTTATTCTGTCCTTGTGTGCAATTTTCCATTTTGTTTTCATTGCAAACTATTTCTATTTATATGTGAAGAATCCGAACAATGTTTTCTCTTTCGAATTCCAATCGACTGCGAGTGAATTCGAGATAGCTGAGCAAAATGAGTAATCCATTTGGAACGTTATATAATGAAATCATGACATATTACAGATGATGTCCAGATTACAATGTAATTTATTAGAAATCTTTAAAGTGATTTTACCTACTTACCATTTTATTTTCAACCATGGCACATAATCCATCCATCAACCTCGCTATTGTTTGAGAATTACGGGTATATGAAAGTAAGTGAAATCCAAAATTATCATCCATTCCAGTTCATGAATCCTTTGGTCGTTCTCTTTGAGTTTCCCAGCTGATGCAATTAAATAAACTTTCAGGGACGATGTAGGAAATTGAAGCTTAAACCAGTTTCAAAAAAAAATCAACAATATCTAACCTCCGTGAATTTCCCAGCACAACAATTAGTCTGGAGAAAAATTGTCAATGAGACCTCATCGTTTCATTATTTAACCAGTCCCTTACTCTATCTAACTTCACTGAAAAAGCAATACCATTCAAAGCCTAGCAACATTCTTATACAATTTTTTTTCCAAAGAAATCGAAACTTCATTAATAGTAATGCTTCTCCTAGCACTAAGCTAAATGCTATCAGCACTTTACTACTGCTTCCACTTAAACAAGGAATACTTTTCCACCTTCCAACAATCATGTGAACATTCTGATAGCATTATTTCAGTCATCTATTTTGCATGTTCGCAAGAGATGTTCCGACACTGTGCTGCAAATGCAGGAAATACCTAGCCATCTTCATTTTATTGAGTCATTTATAACTTATCTTCACAAAATGATCATTTGTAAAACAAAGCAATTCGAACCGGAAATCAATGATGTAACAATTTCGGAAAATAAGAAAAATGCACCACCTCAAATGTATAAGCAAAATAAACTGCATTTAGGCTACTAACAACAATAACAGAAGTAGCAAGTATATGACATAATCACAGAAAGTAAAAGTACAGCTTTGTTTGAGAACGAAATAATTTTCCTTGAGGTTATTATAAAAACAAATAAGTTTCGCTAGAAGCATATTGTTTGAAATATTTATCCCTCCTTTAAAACGGAGAATATTCAGCTCTTCCCTATATCTTCGACAAAAGATAGAGATCAGTGTCATTTCTAACCAGTTCAGAAGAAAAAGTCAGTAAATAATTTCCTTCTCATCAATTTGCAAGACTTTTTGTAAATACAGCAGAAAAGGTAAATTCAAAAGAACACAACTGAAATGCAAGTGTAAAAATATGAAAATGAATATTTACGATTAATACAAAAATATGAAAACGGTCAGTTACGCTTCCTTCTTTCTGGACTGCGCTCTCTTCTTAACGTTCGTCTTTCCCTACAATATAATTGTATATAACAGAATGAATCACCTGACAAGTTACAGTAGAGATATCAATCGTGATACTGAGAATTTATCATAATTTATCATCAAGTTCTAGTGAATATCCATACTATTGTCATAACTAGAAATACTATCCCAGGATTCCCTATACCCCATATCTCTATCTCTCCGCTTCTAATATAACTTCCATTGCAGGTGTTTCGGATAGTTCACCATTCCATTGGGGAGAAAATGACACAGATCTTTCTTAGCTATACAAAATGTAACTTCGTCTTCGATTAATTTCAACTCACTTTGACCGTGATCTTGATCTGTCGCGTTCACGCCCCCTCTCACGACCTCTCTCCTAAAAAATTTTATAAAATGGAAAGAACTTCTAACCTTGGAGAATATATGGATCAAAAATTCCTTTAAATCGTAAAATTTTTTTTGCGCAATGAAAATGAAACAGCAATGCTGTACAAGGCTTAATTTTTTTAGCAGTGTTCAAGATAGTAAAACAACCCACATTAAAAAAGCAGAATCTTCGAAAACTGAAAGATGAAAAAATGAAAATTTCAAAACATATGATTACCCGATCTCTGTCTCGTGCCCGTTCATTTCTATCGATCGCACCTTTGCTTCTTTCACGTTCTCTTTCTCGGATACTTTTGTCTTCTTTTTTGTCTTCCCGCTTTCTACTTCTTGACCTCAAATTAAACTCGGTTTTTTTATAAGAATTAATTGGAAATGAAGGGAGCGAAATCTATTTCGTAACACCACACAAATTTGACAGAATGAAGAGAATTCTGAATCCTTTTTGGGATGAAATATTTTTGTATGGTGCTGATCCACATTTTCTCTTCGTATAGACAGATGGAAAATATCCACAGAAGAATAAGGCGAGTAGATTGTAAACGTAAACTAAAAAATCTTTCAAAATCGCATAGAGTTATAAACGCGCATTTAAAAAACGTACACAGGATTAATCAATCATTACCTCTTTGTTCTTTTCTTCTTTTTCTTGTCCTTTTGTTCATTTAGTGCATCCAGTTTTTCATCCATCTGTTTCAGCAATGAAGCACGATATTTTTCTACCTGAGCAGGAATGTCTTCACATCGTTGAGATTCCAGTTCATCTTGATATTTGACTACTTTCACCTACAAAAGAATTTCGTTTTAAGAATACATTTCATTGATTTCGTCACACAGGTAGAAACGACAATGTAGACTGTTGCGAAAGAAAGAATGGAGTCAATAAAAGAGAGGCATAATCGTATTCTCTTTTTGAAATATACCTCAATTTCGCGCAGAATCTTTCGCCTTTCTTCATCGAGGCGCACAGCAGATGAATTCAAGGATTGTTGTAAAAATGAAGTTGTCCTGCTGTTGAAGAAAAAAAACAACATAATCAATAAAATCAAGAAAGTCAGTGAACCAGAGATATCAAAGCAGATGAGAAATGTATTGAATTGGTTGCATATAGATGCTTTTCTTACTATGGTAAAAGCTGATCTCAGCTTAGAATGAGATTTTAAAAACAGAAAAAAAGCAAACTTGTCATCATCATCTTCATCTGGACATTCTCCATCTTCACTTCCATTCTTATCATCATCGATTGGAGCACCATCGATGTCATCTTCCTGATCAACTTTGCTCACAACTGTTTCATCATCCTTACCATTTTCCAACAAGTCCCATTTGCTAGTAGTTACAGCTTGACTTGCAACAACAGATGGATCCACCTAAAAAATGTCGAACTTATCATTAAAAGAAGCAAAACTCCCCATAAAAGTGATATACATTCAAATAAAAGACAATCCTTAATAATGGTCCAAAACAATAAAACAATGATGTTAGACTCACAACATCCCACTGGCTTCGCTTGAATGTCGCCGCTTTCTTCGGCTGTGTTTCTAAGGTATCTTCTTCAATAGGTACACCATCAATATCTTCCTCTTCAAAAATTGATTCCTTCTTCACAAATGTTTCTTCTGGCCCCTCCTCGATCGGAGCACCATCAATATCATCTTCTGATCCTTCATCTTCTTTCTAAACGACATCAAATTTGATGAATAATACAGCCATTAGATGAAACACGAATATATCGCTCAAAAAAAATTGTCGAGAAAGAAATGAAGTTATTAAATTTGGTGACACCACAAGTGTAATCAGAAAACACATATAATTGAAACGCATCTAGTTGAAAACACACATGACAGGTGCAAATATGTAAAAATATGAAACAACCGTAAGGCCCAAGAAGACATTCTGTAACTGAATAAGAAAATCAGTTGGATATATAGAATTATCTTCCCAAGTTCGAAAGCACAACATTACTCGTTGCTTGAACTGCTCAGCTTTTAAGCGCGCCGAAATTTTTTCATACGTTTTATTGAGTTCCTAAAAAGTAGTGAACCAATTTATTATAAAAGATCATTAAATCTTTGGGTGTAAAATAAAAATTGAAAAGCATATGAGACACTATATGCCGAAGTAAGATAAGTACTCTGAAAATTTCGGGCATCAAGTCGCCAATATATTGCCTATAATAAAAAACATCTCGCACACGGGCAGCACAGTTTGCTAGTATATCCGAAACCAAATATAATCTGGCGATCTAAAAAAAGTGAAATTAGCATGTGTTAACTTGTGTATTTATTTCATTCAGTTCTGCTGAAAATATCATATCAAAACTAGCTTCTACTTTATAATCAAAAACATAAAAGAGTTTTAAAGGATATCACGAAATAATGAAATGTAGGAATCACTAAATTGCTAAAATGTTCGTAACAACCAAATCTGATTTTTCGTAGTTTTCAGAATCTCGCACAAATCTTTCCTCATATCAACATATTTACGATAAAATTGCAGAAATTCTGGAAAATAATTCAAAATACTGCTAAAATTCAAGCAGCACTGTATTTATCTAAAGAAAGGCAACCGGATTCGTGAAAGCGATAAAAATGCACAGCGTACACTACCTGAAATGGATTTTTCGAAGAAACGAACAAAATATAAAACGGCACCTTTTTATGCAGCGGTGTTTCATCAATAGTCAGCGATTCGTGTAAACACTGAGAAATCTCTTTGGCACAAGTGGCATGTTCCACACACCAAACCATTGCATCTGCCACAGATGATTTTTCTGGCAGGAGACCACGAAGTATATCCTAGAAATCTAACGATCACTTTGCTTGTTATATTTAAAAAGTAAATGAAATTGAAGCTCCAATAGAAAATGAAGAAAATTAATGAAACCTCAAGCTCGTCTCGTTCAGCAGTGCTCAAAACACCTCGCCATTTTGTTTTAATTTCTTTTCTATCTTCTTCCTCGTCCTCACTGCTGCTGTATTTCCTTTTCCGTGATTTAATCTGTAAATTACGATAATAAACAAATAAAAGCACATAATATATGAAAAAGTACTACTTTGAGCGAGTCTCTGATTTATGGATATTAAAAAAACCCTTGAAATTCAAAAAACTGCGCACCAGCCATTTAATTTGATTCCATCTGCGGAAAAGTTCCGCAAAAATACGAGTGGAAAAACTACTTACTATAGGCCTTTCAACTGGCAAACCACCATCAAAGGCGGTATGATACAAGCATTCGGGCATCCCACCAGTTAAAACATTGTGAGGTGGTGGCTGCCACCAGCTGCCTTCATCAAACATTCGAAACTTCTGCAAGCGCCAAGTTTGTGGTGTTTCACCTTGTAGTATAGAATACAATTTCCATCGATAATAAACGTGTGCTGGATGGTGATTATCGAAAAGAAACCTTGAAAGCCATTCGAGTTAACTGTTCAAATTTTGAAAAATAACTTCTCGAAAAACAAAAGTCATAAAATACTTCCTGCTACTATGGAAAACTTACCGGTATACGGGATTATGTCTTTCTCGACCCATTAACAACGCTTCAAATAGCGGTCCCTCACGCACCAAAAACTCGATGGTCCGATGGATTAACACTAACAAACTTCTGAAAACAAACAACAGCATTTTGAACAAATTCTGAAGATGACATCATTAAGAACTTTCAGATGTCCTCGTATTTTGATGGATAACTCCACACAGAAATTTTATGAGTCAACCGCAGTATGCAATTGCTGAAAACACGCGTGAAAAGGAAAACGAGGCTTTCTAGCCCGATTAAGTTATTGGGGAAAATAAGATCAAACCTTATGCACCTTTAAAACAGTCAGTGACAGCTCAATAAAAACCCCGTGTATCCAAAAATATGTAAATATTACTCAGAATACACAGAAAAAAAGGTCAATTGCATTAAGAAATCAGTCACCCATCATTATCTATGAAAAATCACTTCTGCACTTTATGTACCGTTATGGTACAAAAATTTTCGCAACAATAACAAAAATTCTTGTATTGGATTTTTGAATTATACTTTTCACATTCAGATCAAATTCAATATTTCCTCCATAATCTAGTAACAGCTGAAGAAACCTCCCAACTGCAAACAAAAACAAAAGAAAAACTACTGCTTTAAAAAGTCTGCAAAAACTCGTTGGAGACGTTTAAAGATAACTCCACGTATGTGTAATTCACCGCTCTCCCGTGCGAAATCATGTGACAAAATGGACGAACCAAAGAGCTTGAATAGAAGAATGCAAGAATAATGATAATAGAATCAAGTAGTACCTTTCTGTAGGGACCACTACCCGCACGACGGCGTTCCTGAGCATCTACAGAACAGAAAATGTTTTAATGGTTTGACGTCATTAGGTGCTATCTACGATCTACTAAGTATGGAATTTAAGCTTGCTTAAATGTATATCACTAACTGAAAATATTCGAATATATTTTTGAAATGTAAGGCAACAGGAATTAAAAAGTAGTTGACTACCAAAATCTAGTTACAAAAAAAAATTATCATACCTTTTGGTACTCCTCCAAACCATGACCGGACTCAGGAACCGAACTACCAAGCCGCGGCAGTGGACATTTCTTTAATAGTGCATCCAGATCACATTTCCGTGGTTTCGCATTAAATGGTAGACCAGTAGGTGGGTCCGGCATTGCAAATTCTAACAGAGCAGGCGGTACATATATCGGCTAGAATGTGAACGAGAATAAAAGATTAACCGGATTTGCGAGATATTTAAAGAAAGATACAGTAACAGTGCTTCTGATAAATGAAGCATATATTCTTCAATATGGTTAGATCAGATACGCCCAATTATTCCACTGATCAGATGAATTACAGACCTGCGGTGGTATGCTGACTGGTTTAGCAAGAGACATGCGCACTTCGGATCCCCTTATATATTTACCCTGCATTCCCTGAATGGCACGATCAGTATCCTTACGAATCATGAAAGCTATGAAACCACATAAGTGTTCCCGTTTGCGATCTTCTTCACGTGGATATAAAATTTTCGCGGATGCCAACGGTCCAAAAGTGCCGAAAGTATTGTATAAGTCCTCAATTTTTATCTAGAAAAAATTAAACAATTTGATTATTATCAGCAAGAATATCACAGCTTCAAAAGAATTTATAGTAAAACCAGAATCAATTAGAACATCTAAAAAACTTCCCTACCTCCAGCGACAAATTAGAAAGATAAATATTAGTTGTATGCGGATCATTGTCATATTCCCCAGTTCCATGCAAATATGGATTATCAATAAGTGGTGCAATACGATCTAGTGCTTCTTTTTCCATACCCATCTGTTCCATTTGCGATCGTAAATGTCTTCGTTGTTCCCGCTCTTCTTGCATACTGTTAAAATGATAATTCAGAACCAAAGAATCTGGTTTAACATAGGAAACGTCTTCCGAAATTTGAAAATACTTTACTGCATATAGTCCCGCAGAAAATATATCAATAATATAGCTTAACGTTTACAAAATCAAAGGACAGTACATACCTTTTTAATTCCTCTTTGAAGGCTTCCAAATTACTTGTTCTGCTTTTCTGCTGTGTTTTTCCAGGTCGAGGAGGGCGAGTTGTTGTTAAATTTGCTTTACGAGCTTCTTCCATCATACGTTTCGCTTTTTCCTCTGCGATCCTTTTTGCTTGTTCAAATGAATTTGGTACAGCCGAAGCTTTTTTTACAAGTTCAATTTTTGGATTGTAGATGGAAGGTTTCGAACTTATGTCTATAAAAGTTCAACTTGACTCTATTTATATATATACAGTCAATTAAATTTCGAATATTTCAGCTAAGTCACATATGATTTATATCAAAAAAAAAAGCATAATTTTACCTTCCACAACTTTATTAGCATTAACTACAGCAGCGCGTACAAATGATTTACTGGCAATTGATGTCCCATCTTCGAATGCTTCACGAAATTGTTCATAAGCTTTTGATAATTCTGCTTCTTCTTCTTCTTTCTAGAAATTTGCAAAATCAGAATGCCTAATCTTAATGATAATTTCAATCGTTCAAACTTATTTCAGAAAATAAAAAAATAGCAAAATTTAAAATGATAAGCAATGCATATACTTTACATTAATTATGATCTATATTACTTATGATCTACAATAAAACAATCAGTAAACTTACTCTTCGTCGTCGATAACGATCCATTCCTACGATTGTATGATAAATGATATAGTGTGAATGTCAGTGCTCTGTAATACGTTACCACTACTAATTACAAACCTCAGTTATGAACCTCCGTAAGTGGCGTCCTACGAAAGACAACCTCATTACACTGATTTTCACGCTTCATCACTCAGAAACGTAAAATACCGATATGCAAATTATAAATCCTACGCCAAAATAGATAACACGAATGAAGCGAGCGGGCAACCGGCTTTTTGTAGGATTTCGTCTGATTTATCGACATCATCAAGGTTAAAAGTAATGGTTACAAATGAAAATGATATCAATCATCCATTACTGGTTTCTTCAAAAAAGTGTTTTTATATATTGACAAACATGTATTCGAACAGTGTTTTTATATATTGAATGTGGAATAAATTGCAGATGAAAAGCTGACAAATCAAATAGTATGTTTGTGAATATGGCATTCCCTTCTTTTCTAAGCAGTTGATTAAACGAACAAACACTTGATATTTATCATTGTTTAAGAAATTTTATTATCGTTCATCAGTTACAACGTAATAAGTAAGCACTTTTATCACCAAAATATCAAAATCAAACAAAAACGAAATATATAAAAAGTCCCGTAATTTTCAAATAAACATGAATGTTTTTACAACAACAAATAAACGTCTAATTCTACAAAAATGATTATTGCTATTGTATGCGTTGTAAACGACGTACAGCTCAAAATAATTTCGAATCTTGTGCTAACACATATAGACGCAATACATTTACTAAAATGAATGATCTAAATGCTGATCCATTCTCTGTGAAATATGAAGAAATGATATGAATTCAATCCTTCTGATCTTGTTTTTAAGTCTAGAATTCCTCTTCTTTCTCCTGCTTACTCTTTCCTTTTCCTTTTTTATTTTTGTGAATTAAATTTTGCTCTTTTTAACAATCAGAAGAGGACAAGACTGAACCAAGTCCAGTCCACTGATCTGGTGCAACTGGAAAGTATGTGTCAATAGCGTCGGAGAACCGTGTACAGTACATTTCTGGAGAAATCACAGTGGGCAAATGTGCACCAGGGATTGCCACGATTTTCACCCAACTTTCCAATTTCTTGTCAAGCGTATAGGTTCGCATATAATCGACAATACCAACAATCAACTCGCTGTTCGTTTCATCTACTCCAACAAGCAAACTATAATCCATTACATGCTGAAACAGAGAAAACCTTTACCAATGTAGACTGCTTACAAAGAAACTTTGAAATGGAATTCGTTAAAATCACTGATGGCAGTTTTTTTAATTCCTTATTGTTAGCATTAAATATTTCACCAGCTGCATGAAATGGTAAATACGTTTTCATATGTGAAACTTAGAAATTTTGGATCCGTATTTTAGGGTGACAGTGATTATACAGAATGATTTTCTCATGCGCATTCTAAATTATCATAAACTTGTTGTTCAGTAGTTCAATAACAGATGAATCAAATTTTCAAGTTTAAAACACAAACCTGGGCGGAAAGAAAATGGCTATCACTGCTAATAGCCATACTTAATGCTGCCTTAGAATGAGGATGCACATAAAGTTGATTATTCCAAAGATCTTTTACTAGATTTTCATCCAGTAAAACCAGATCTGCCGTTCTTTTTCCTTCCGATGCCATCCTACAAAATTCATTTAATTTTCAAAATATAAAGCAATGAAATGAAATCCCAGATTTATACAAATACTTTCAGAAGATCCAAACCTGTTCCGTTGAGAGCCTTTCAGATCCCATACTTGCTTCACATTTCGACGATAAAATAGATATTCCATAACCAAAACATCAACTTTCAATTGCTGACCACTGCTTTTGTTCTTGTAACAAATTCTGTATACACCATAAACCTAAAACTATTTTTAAAGGAATTTTTACAGAAGTGTTTGTAAGAGACAGTTTTTCGCATTCCCATCGCGATTTTTTAAGTTATTAATAAGTATCCTTCAAGAAATGGTGGCAGAAATAATATCCCATAAATATCCTTGACAGAGCTTTGCTTCATCGCACTTTTAAGTTGATTAAAATAACACGCTTTGATCTTCAGTTCTAAAATCACTTTTATATCGCCACCTACCACACTGTAAGTTTAATTCTGCATAAAGTATTTCATTTTTATTAGCTACATAAACAAGAAAGTACCTTGCAAAGTGTTGTCAATTTATTATTCATCATAGCGGTAGAAATATAGCTAAAATAATTAGGACCAAATTTTACAAACGACTGGATTTCGAACCGGGACATCTGCTTGAATACAAACCGGTCATCCTGCAAACAATATGATAAGAAAATTACGGAATTCAACACTATTTCTTAACTTTCACCTCTAAAAAGAATTATTCGCTATATGCTTCAGTTAATTTATTTATTTTTTTCAATTCATTTCCTTATTTCTCCATTTGATTCCAATTCCTAGCATAGAAGTTATTTAAGTTATGCTAAAACTCATCTGTGTGCGATAAAATGAAGCTCCAGATTTGCCGCCTTGAGGACTCCAACTGCGAGATAAGCTTAGCGATCTAATATAGCAATCTTCACCTTCAACAAACAACAACTTTCGCAACATGTGAAATCTTTCAGCATAATAAACCTGAAATAAGAGTATGCAGCTATAGTTAGCCATAAAACAATCTAACTTTAATACTCATCAACAAAATTAATTTCAGTGCGTTCATAATTTGCATAGAAAATGATCGCACTGCAAAATGATCCGCAAAACAAAATTCCTCTGTCGTATAAAAAATAAAATACTAAAAAAAATTTTTTGTGCAGAAACGGTAGTAAAAAACTTAGCGAATTAAATAAAAATTCTAAATATCATGAAAAATTTTAAATGGTGACTCAAAGATTTTACGAGAAAATCCAATACATCTTACCTTTACGTAATACTGCGCTCTGTCATCAGCAAAATCAACCTCAATGTGTTCATAATTTGCCACTGAAACTGATTCCACTCTGAAATGATCTGCTAAATAAAATTCTTTATGATGGAAAATAAAATTTCAGAAAGAGAAAAATGAAATCCTTCAAAAAACGCCAATTTGCTTTTCGTTCTGCTATTTTAAAACGATTCCAAAATTGAGTGCAATTGCTCAGGAGAGACACTAACTTGAACTTGTCTTGAAAAATATATTTTTGAAAACATTTAAAACATTTTAAAAACTTAAATAAGTACCCACTCAACAAAAATATTGTAAGCAGAATCACGCTGTTTTCTTCGTTTTGTATTATATTCAACTGATGATAAAGCATAAGCGATGATGGAACCAATATCGGGATGTGCTACACTTTTATAATCAATCATATCACGTACGACAACTGCTGCCAAACCGGCTAAAAACATTGTACTAAACGACATCCCACAAGGAAAGTACTATTAGGTCGCATCGAACTTGTTACCATATGTTAAAACTTATAAATATTGAATAGCGTTCTTCTGACAATCATAAAAATTACGCAAAACTAAGAAAATATAAAATATGCAATCAGTTTCCATAAACGCAAACAAACCTGATGGGAGAGGCAAGCTGAAGTGACACTCAGCGAGGAATGGGCTCTCCAGTGGAAAGAGTTCCGAATCTAAACTATTAACTTGCATGTGATTCGCTGAGAGGGCTTGTTCGTTATTCATTTTATTTGCTTCCTGAATAATAAAACAGAAAAATATACTCTTACGATCATAAAAATGCATTTTCACAATCAAGGATGCCAAAATATCATATCTTGTCAAGCAAAAAAAAGAAAAACAAGTTATGATCAGTTCAAACTTTGACCATCTATAAATATAAAATGAGTGATCGGAATTTCGTTTTTTCTTCCACTCATTCATTTACTCTATATAAGAGCGAGAAACAACTAATTTTATTCAATCCGACAAACAACGTCAAAGATGAAAATTCTTACTATATTTTCTTCTACGTTTGATGTAAATCCAAAATTTACTGCCAGAATACCACTGTTATTACACTTTTTAATGATTCGAATTTGTTGAGAAAAATATTGACATTGTTCGTTCCATAAATTTATTGCATGTTGTACAATGTACCGACAACGGCAGAGTGTATCAGTGGCCTGTAATGCCTTTCTATAATATAGGAAAAAGTTTGTATTTCATTACTGAGATCTACGGAGAAATCGTAAATTCTTTTCTTTTACATATGACGTAAATTCAAAAAATTACCGCTAGAATACCACTATTATTACACTTTATAATAAGTGGTATCTACGGCTCTATAAATGGATACAACTAAAAACCTAAGAATTTTCATGAAAGACCTGAGTATAAACAGCATCGTTTGATCGAATTGCTATTGGTCCGTCAACAAGCGCACCACTTGGATCAAAACACTTTATTACAGAACTAGAAATTATATGCAAGCATTGTAAGTTTACAACAAACTTTATCAAAAAATACTGCATAATTTCAAAGTATTTCACCTAGAACTGACCTGAAGGCAGAGCAAGCGTCTTTTAAAATTTTTAATGCTTGTGTATGACAAGTGGAATACAAGCTGTTTTCGGTATATTTTGATAAATTTTCAATCTGTTCTGACATATTTTTGAAGACGGCCGTAGCTGCTTCTTGCATTTCATTTTTTGATTCAGCGACAAATTTTCGGGTAAACATTATCGGTTCAACAGCACAAACTAATGGGCTGAAAGTCACATGGAATGGGCGCACCTATAAAACAAAATTGATTCAGTATACTCAATCATTATTTCTAATGGAAGTTTAAAATTTTAGAAGCAACAATTTCCTGCCTTCTGATTGTTCCTGGAATTACCCTGATGAAATAATGATTTCACTGTTTATTTCAAAATACATTTCCTTCTGTACACAGCTTAGAAACGAAAGAAAATGAAACCAAGAAGACTTTGAAAGTCGTCACCAAACTGTTGAAAGCGAAATTGCGTTCATGTTGGTGGAAACAACAGTGTTCACATTTCTAAACAAAAATAATTTCAAAAAAAGATGTTATGAATCTGCAGAACCTCTGTTAACACGGTTCTTTTTCTGCATTTTCATTATAACTGAATAAATTGAGTAAGCCCACTTTTTCTAAACCATTGTTTCACTCATTGTAGTTTAAAAAGATAACTGCCAGCTAGTATAGTGAATTAATTTTGCATGCTGCACAGGTGAAAAACCTTGCTGTTATACACGCAGGTGAAATGAAGTTGTAAACGTAACCAAAAAGAAAAGAACTAAATTCTCCCATATTTACAGAAAGATTAGAGACTGATGTCCTATTTTTTTCTAAAAATTTTTTTTGTGATTCAGTTTCCTACCACAAACAACATTATGATAAAAATATTGCGTCCACCTGTGAAAGTGAGTTGATTTTGCATGTTGCATAAGCACCATTCGCTAAATAATTCAGATAACGAGCAAAACTCAATCGACATATATTTTCTGTCAGTGGGACTACAGAGGAAGACGATTTACACCTGAGTAAAACATTATGTTAAAACAATGAATAAAGACATAAGTCAGTGTACTATAATTTTATAAAAAAAAGCAAGCTGCACAATACAGAAATGTGCAAGAAATGAGGAAAAAGTAAGTCTTGAAATGTTATGTTGTAATTTAAAGACTAGTTGATTTTAAAAAAAAAATCTCTCATTATAAAATTTTTTTTTCGAATTGTAAGCGAAATTTTGCATACTTTGAGCAGTAATGCCAGGTAAGTAAGATGTCGGTTTGCTCATCCAGTGCTGCGTTGCTCGATTCACCATGTGAATGTACATAATTCTGCGTTGTTATTTCCACACACACATTCCTATGAACCAGTCTTCGAGAATGTTCCATCATGGGCAAATCGCAGTTTGCGGATGGACAATTATATGCTCTGTTGAAACAATACCTGAAATAATCGCAAAGCCGATAATAATTCGCCACAAAATAAAGTGTTCCATGTTCGGGAGTGATTCTCTTCAAAACAAAATTTAAATGGGAAAATAACAAATTTCAAAAAATCTAAATGGAAAGATAACAAACCTCCGCAAGAAGTCACCCAAAGACATGTCATTAGCACCATAATAGTCCATATTCACCACCCAAGGCCGAATGCAAAACAGTGGCGCATTCGGCGACTTTGCACAGAATGATCCGAAAAGAACTGATATTTTTTGATGAGCAAACGGATTCAGCACATCTTCAACTTCTTTGTCAGGAATTACTTCTTTCCTGCAACAAATGACACACTGAATCGATTTTTTGTGCACTTAATGAGATTGTCTTTTTTGTGAACAACGGAAACGCCATTAATATCACAATTAATCCAACTTGAACAACGAAAAAAAGTTGACATGTGACTTTAAGACTTTCTGAAATTTCATGCTGGTGGTATATAAAGGTACTGTGCTCTCCGAGGACAGTACCTGTCCCGAAAAAAATTCTCCTAAGAATTAATATCTAATTTCATATAAGTTAATCTAATACTATAATAATTGACTATTTGAAAAACTACCGTAGACGATCCTGATTTTGCTTCTTAATGCTGCACCGAAACATACAACCAGAAAAAGCTCGAAAAGAGGCGATAGCATCTTCATCCAATTCCGTCAAGGCAATATTTTTTACAAAAGGATGAACAGATCTTTTCCGAGAATAATTTCCTTCAGTATTACAGTTCGAGTACTTTCTAAAGATCATTTGATATACAAAGTTTCTTCAAGAACACTCAAAAAACAAAAAACAAAAAAACAAAAAAAAAAGAAACATCAACAGGTAACTCTGAACAAATAACTGTATAAACACAATATAGCAAACAGTTCGTTTTTAACATGATTTAGAAATAAACGATTTATTCTAAATACAAAATTTCACCTGCTGCCATTACTTTCAACTGATAAGCTGTTAACGAAACGGTTGAAAAACTTTCTTAGCGAGCATTGTCGACCTTTCGATGTTTCTAGGAAGGGAATTCCAAAGCTGATCAGTGGAGAAGATGAGAGAGTGGAATTCTTTAAACGGTTACAAAAATTACTCTGAAATTTTTTTTTTTGGACCAAACTAAAGAAACGTAAACGAAAGCACTTAAGAATTGGTATATCCGGATGACTGAGGAAAAATACCGGAATAATGACCTTGTTTGTATCCAGTTCAGCAGCATTAACGGAGCAAATATGACAGTCGGCAGATCGATTTCTTAGAGTTGTGCCACAGTTGGACAGCAGTTTTACTTCAAGATGATTGGAATATAATGTAAGAATTGCATAATGCAAGATTCGTTTAGCTGCCCTCAAATCTCTTTTTGAATTGCCCCGCAATAACACAGAACACCCTAATTCTGGCGGACATTCCTCAAATATCTGAAAAAGTAGATCATGGCAGTTTATTTCCAACATGAGTATATTTTATAAGAACTATTCAGCAAAAATTTAAAGCATAATTCTTTAAATAGATCTCACTGCTCTTTATCTCTCTTTCATCCGCTTTCACATACTTAATAAAACTAAAAAATCTCTCCAAGTTTTAAGTACAATGGTTTTTTGAAAATGACTCGCACCAACAAACATTTATATTTCCCGTTCGCTAACTGTATTTTCTTTTGCCGAAAAAATGGACAAAATCCAATCCTTTGATTCAGAATTTGAGCATCAAGTGGCATTACATCGGCTCCAGTACTTCTTGCAATTCTTTGCAGAACACGTGGTTTAATATTAGAAACAAGTGTGACCCCAGCTCGTAACAACATTTCTACAGCTAAGCCAGCTACATTACACTCGACCAGTACCACCGATGGTCGATGTGAAAGCATTCGCTCCACCTGATTTCGTAAATATTCACTCTCCTATAATTAATTATTTCAGTGTTGCAAAAAATGAATATCGATTGAAATTTTTTTAAGAAAAAAACAAAAACCTTTAATCTAGAGTTTAAAAAATTAGAAGTTAAAGTTAAAAAAGCATATTTTCTCGAAAACAAAGGGTTGATGAAATGCAAATCACAACTCTGCTAGTGTACATTAACTTTAATTTACGAAATCTCTGAGTTATTTAAAACTTTACTTGTGAAATTATTGGTTCGATTGAAGAAAGCTTGTCGCTAACTCGTTCATATTCAATGCTTCCTTTCAAAGTCAAAATTGATGCATTACGAATCTCATCTGGCATCGATTCATGTCGAATGCTTTTGCTACACACTGTTCCTTCTATTACCTGAAACAAATACAGAGTGAAAAGTTGCATTAAAGATATCCATAGTCAGGATTACCCATGGTCACTAACAGAATCAACAAGCTAGAAAATGAAGTAAAAACTCCCAATTCCGTCTATTACCACATGTGATTGTCCACCACCTATTCTTAATGAATAAAAACTGAGCAAAGCGATATCATTTAGAGTTACAAGCAGTTGTTGGTTCGACTCTAAAACATTTTTTCTTGTGCTATTTACCCGATCATGCATGAATGTGCTGTTATTAATTTTACACTGCTTGTTAAAGGGATACCACAAACTAACCTTTGCGGAGGGTTTTTCAACTGCAACATGAAGGCTTTTGATGTGAGTATGTTTCATAACATTAACATTTTTCCGCCCTTCCATATCAACTTTAACCACTGACGATACAACATGACTTGCAGACCATATGATTTCCCACCATCTAAACCATTATTTTATAGATCATACCGCAATCGAATAAATGTACCGATTTCTTGGCGGAGATCTATATAAATAATACGGCAGCAAGACATAAAGTCACAGTGAAAATGATTTCGGACTAACAAGTTCAAGAAATTGAAGCGAACTAACTCTCTCGGATCCAACCCCTCACGATTGAAAAGGTGCAAAATAAGTTTTTCGGATTGGATTTCAAAACATCTTTCAATTGTTTCACTGAAACGAGGATCTTCATTTTCCGCCCTTGATGGCGAAATTTTTTGTGCGACTTGTTCATCATCCGGCTGAGCAACATGAAAGTTTGGTCTGTTGTCGATATTCGAGTGATCTTTCTGTGACGCTAAGTGTGAATAATCCATTGGTTCCGGCCTCTGAAAGAAACTACACTAAGTTCGATTTAAAAAAAGCTTTAAGTTTGGCGCTATTTAAAATGAATTAAAAAACCTCTATCGGTTAAATCAAAAATTAAAAGAACATCCACAACTTCAAAATTATCTGTAATTCAGTATGAAGCATGAATTGCATAAGAAACATGTAATAAATAAAATTAGTAGCATGAAATCATTGCAACCAACCAGCTGATCTTCACAACATACCAGTGAGAATGTTTCCCAAATTTTTGTTTTTTTTTTTGTTTTTGTTTCAGGTTTTTGTTTTTTTCAATTTTCTCAAACAGCAAACCGAGTTTGATGAAACCACTGGCTTCACATTATCAGTCATTTCAATATTTTTCACCCACTCCGGTTCATGATCATCGCCAACATCATGAGCAGCCGAACACTGAAGACTTGAGTTATATGTAGCTAAATCCGTTACAGAAAGCCGAGAAGGAGAAATAGTTTTCATTGATGAATTTCTTGGAATCGTACATGCTCCATTCTCTTCATTCTCATCCGCAGCGGAAGAATTAAGTGAACAATACACCGGCCCTATAACAAGTAATATATGAATATCTCATTGCAAAAATATAATATCAAAAAATCGCGAATTTGAGATTGAATTTGTTGTCGCGCTGAACTAAGGAAGCTCAATTTTACATGACTTAAGAAGCCATAAATTTTCATCACCAAATCTTTCCAAACTACAAAACCTTAACCTGCAAAAATCGTCGATACTGAGACATCTGTTTCATGAGCCAATTTTTGGTTGCAAGCTGTTGAATTGGGTCTGTTCTCTAATTTTGATTCTGTCTGTGGTAAATTCGAAACTACAATACTTGCACAGTAAGTACACAGTCTTAAATTACCCGTGTAACCTGCAAAAAATAATTATGAAAATTACGTTCTTTCTAAAATTAGCTATTTAATAATTCTATGAAACAATGACCCATCTTTCATGAAATCTAGCCTGGACATCTCATTACCATGCAGGTCAGAAAGACATCACGAAACAAGGAATATCTTGAAATTACCAGCAAACTAGCCCGCTGCTAAAGAGTTCAAAGATAAATCTATGTGGAAGCTAGAAATTTTTTTCTGTAAATATTTACATTTATTCAAACTGATTAAAAATACATTATTTCAAAAAAAAGAAAAATAATTCAAACAGACCTAATAACGATCCAGAGACCTGGACACCACAACATTTGGAACAAAATATTTGTCCGCATAAACGACAATGGTGTCGCCTTCTGAAAGCAGTGAAACGCTCCTGACATTCGTAACATTCCCGTCCACTTGAATCTGGCATCCAATAACGTCGAAAATCACTCCTTCAGGTGAATTTATCGATATTAGACAGAAACTCGCAACGCAGCGGAAACTAGCCAAATTATGAAATGTTATTTCTGAAAATCGCTGCTAAAGCACAGTAGTGTTTTAACTTAACCTTTCATAATCCAGAAGACCAGGATTTTGCCCTTTGAAAACGGAAGCAAAACGAACATATGATCTTTTCCCCTCGTCTCCATTATCACTGCCATTTTCACTGTCTTCCTTTGAATTTACGCTAGTTTTATCAGCTTCATTTTCTAAAAATTCTTAAATATTCATCGTATCAGTTACCCGTGATAGAGTTAATATATCCAAGTCATCAAAAAACTAAATTGCGGGCAGCAAAAGTGAAATAAAATAAAAATTGTTGCTTTTAAATGTCGGTAGAACGAGGTCAAATAAATTACTCAAAAATTCATCTATGACCAATTAAACACAGAGAAATTCTACATAGAGCATAAGAAAAAGCACAGGAAGAATATGAAATTAACGATTATAAACTGGCGCTTATAAAATAAGCAAAAGATGTTTAAATGCAGATAAATACCATCAAAGTAAAAGCTTTACCTGCGGGAATATCTGAGGCCTCTTCTACTTCTTCTTCTTCTTCTTGTCTGGGCGGATCGAAATTTTTATAACTTGCAGATGAAATTTTTGTAGCTTGAGACATGGTGGTTGTGTCTATATCTGCATTATCTGCTATATTGATGTTTTTGGATGAATTGAAAATTCGACTAAAAAAGCCGCTGAAAATACCAGCCGAGGTGAATGCCGCTGCTTCATCAGCCAATTCTCCAGGATGAGGTGTGAAATAGGTGATACATTGAGTATCAGAATCAATTGGTTCATTCATACCTTGTGATTGTTGCTGCATTAATGTTACTTTAATATCCTGTTGAATGGAATTCCATTAACATGTGAAATTACGCATACAGGATAGTGACAGCCTCCCAAAGCTGATTCAAAAATGCTATTGTATGTTGTGATGAGAATGAGATAACTCATTTTATAATACGTAGTCCATATTATAAAAAGCTCTTAGAATTCTTGTTCAGAAAGAAAGCACACTGAGTGAAGATGCAAACACACCGTCCTGTATTTAGGACAATGAAAGTTCAAATTAAATTTAAGTCCAAGTTCTGAATTTCACCGTTTGCAAATTATCAAGACTGAATTTTACGGGCTTCATTGCTGTACCGCATCAAAAGAAGACTCGATGGGTTCATATATAATTTGTTATTTGTTGTTAATTTCGGGATTTGTCCTCGAGATTTCATTGATAAGGTGTTCCATTTTTTAAAATCTTATACTCTTCTCCCTAAGAATAGTGACAAAACTATTTCTAAACTGTCCTTTTTTCGCGCAATGAAACCAATGTATAACAGACGACGCATTAAGCTATTTGCATTCTCACTTTTCGAGAGTTACCAATGAGTATGAAAATGCATAGTGAACGATTGTAGCTAGAAAGTTCCATGACTGAAATGAATTAAAAAAATAGTTACGTTGAGATTTTGACGATTCAAAACCTATAACTTATTCTAAAAATTTGATCATTCATGTGGACAGAAAGAGATGCGCATACCGAACAAATAAAAAAACTGATGAGATTAAGATTGTAAAATGTTTTCTTGAACACTTGTTAACCTGGATCATATAATTTTTTGAATATCTTCTCAGATACAATGCTTAAATTTTTTAAATATTTGGCAT
This sequence comes from Mansonella perstans, assembly GCA_037074765.1. Lineage (NCBI taxonomy): Eukaryota > Metazoa > Nematoda > Chromadorea > Rhabditida > Onchocercidae > Mansonella > Mansonella perstans. The sequence goes on from JBAMDO010000157.1 coordinate 115,864, forward strand.
TCTCGAATTATTGAGAAAGGAAGAGATGACTAAATATGATGGACCATGGATAAATGTTTATACCGACACACTTCCGATGAAATGAAGAAAAAAAGCATTACTCCATCTAAAAGTAACAAGGCGATTATTTGTAGTGCATTCGGCTATACCCGACAACGCTTTAATGACTGTTTAGACAATGAAAAACAATTAATTGAAGCTTCTGGAAATAAGGTGTACAATTTTCTTGAGAAACTTGTAAGCTGTTTCCGATAATTCGAGTGCAAGGAGGATAAGGGATTTCTGAAATTCTTAGTTCTTTTTTTCTAAATCTCAAAATTTTCCTGGATGACGTTGAAATCGATTTTATGAAGATTTGTGAAAATTATGGATTTTTGCCGTTGTGTCTATTAATAGTGCAGTGCCATATTGAAATTTCTACTAATAGTATGGATAAGTATCAACTATATTCTTTTCGTATTTATTATTACAGTGTTGATAACAATTTTCAGAATTTGAATCTGCAAAGTAAGATGCAAAAGGAAAAGGTAAATTTTGTTAAGATTTAAAAGATCAATTTCCAGATATCTTTTTCTTTAGTTTTTGACATACTGATCGTTGATGTATTTACATAATGAGTATTTCTAGTTTTTATCCGATTAGCCGCTGCAGTAATCATAGTAGAATTATTTAGTAAATTTAGTTTTAATAAAAATGAGAAGCTAGGTAAGAGAACCCGACAATCGATGATCATTTTAGATGATTCTTGTGTAACTATTTTCTTTTTCGATTCTACGTGGGAATATTTTATTGTGCCATTAATTTGTCAACACTTCCCTTCTCGTTTAACAGTGCAGTGTCAAATTGGAGAACTTTATCTTATCAGTGATAATGAATCATCTATCTTATCAATGGACATTCAAAAATTTTTCCCTTATTCTATGTTAAAATCGTAATAATATAAATAAGTCGTGAAATAAAAAATAATTGATTTTCTCTCATTTAAAATATTTGATCTATCAAGATGTACTTCTTATTTATTTCGGATATTAGTCATTAGTTTAAATTAAATTGAAGGAAAAATTAGTTCTGTTAAAAAGGGGAACTAATAACATAACTGATATTTAAAAGCAAGTTCCAAAGTGTGAATATGTTTGCGTGCCCGTGTTTGTTTGTTGTGTTCATTGTGCGCGGGTGTGTGTCAGTGATGCTATGTATGTGTCCTGTGTATTCAGTTTAAAAGCTGGTTTGTGTAATGTGCGGCTGTATCATCGTATTGATCATCACAAATGATGATGCATTGGCAAGTAGTTGCTTGCAGCTAAAATTATGAATAATCTAGCTTGTTATCAAATGTCATTTACATATGTGATTCTACGTAATCAATTCTCCATTTATTATTACACTACTTTTTACACTATAGGTTATATATAGCTAAGCTACAACCATAGTGTAAATCAGAACAAAATTGATTTGATATATTTTTTTTTGTATAAAATTCATGCTTAATAGTGATTTAATATTTATCTTTTCATCATTATTTTATTGTTCAAAAATTTTTATATTACAGTTTAAATATTTGAGCTATACTCTGATATTTTTAGTTCGCTGACTTCTTTAAATTTAATGGATAAAATTGTGTTGAATATACTGTACATTTACTGAATCTGTAAAGCAGTATCTTATGTTTATACGGATATTGTATTAAGCAGTATCGAATCAATTAAATTCTGATATATTCTTTTTGCAGGTAGAGAATTCCATTGGTTTGAGAGAGAGCGCGCATTTCTCTTGTTAATTTATTTGGTAATGAAGCAAAAGTAAGCAGCAAATATTATGCCAGAATTTTGATGGATGTTATCGGTTGGCTGGGTTTAGATATCATGGATATCTTTATGAATACCTGTATTTTGCGAGCGATAGTTTTGCTGTAAATCCTGTTAATGAAACTACGACTACAGCACGTTCGTTTTTCATTTGTCGATAACTGAGAAGCATTGAGAAAAAGCAATTTTATTTCCATCTAGCCATTCTAAATTCACTCTGATAACCAATCAATTTTCGCTGTTCATTTTTTTGTTTTGTGAGGAGATTAGACTTTTTTATTGCTTTTCTTTCTTTTTATCACTCATTTTAATGTTTTAGTTATTATTAGCACTCATTCTGTCAACCCGAAATTCACCATACAATGTGGCAGCTCTCTGATGAGATAGTGCCCAATGCGGAATCGAAACATGATCTACGCATCAATTCACTGCTACATAATTTAGTACAATCACGTTGTATTGAAAATTCAAGCTCAAGCTCCTTGAATCAACAAAGCAATAGTTCAAGCTTGGAATCGATCAAATCATTTGCTTTAGATGGTATCCAAGCCTTATCTACATCATGTTCTGAGGATTCCTTTGAAATGTCCAGTCCAACTTCCAGACCAACTACTGAAGTTCCTTCACAACTATCACTTCAGGATTTGAACTTGACATCCAGTGTTCTGGATCCAGAAAACTTGGTGCAGTCATCGAATATCTCATTCGATTATCAAGATCAAAAATCTTCTGAATGTAACAGGTCAGACCAGATGTCGCGAGACAGTTTGGAACCAAACAACTCATTGGAGAAATCCAGTTCGCTGAAAAATATGAATTTTCCAACAACAAAAAATCTACCGACTTTAAATAGTTATCAGCCTGACCGTTTCGATGAGTCAAGTGATGTCCAAGAAATGAACGACGCTGTGATTCAGGATGGAGCAAGGACTACCGAATCATGGCCTATAGGCCAAGGCATCTCGAGTGCATGGAAATCCAAAAATTTTATTGAAAGGGATAAAGCTTTACGGGAATGCATCAAAAAGGAGTTAGATAATGTAGATACATGTTTACCGCAACTAGATTTTAATAAACTGGAAGAAAAACTGTCCTGTGCAGCAAAGGAACGAATAGTAACGGAAAGGAAATTACTTGGTGAACAGGTTAATTTGAGATTTTTGTCTTGATTCATTTCTTTCTAAATCATTTTTAATATCAGCTTCTTTAGCTATTGGCATATTTTCTGTATGTGTTTCGAGTGCACTGTCTCCAAAAACACAATACAAATTATTATCAAAAAAAATGATGAAATACATTCTACCATAAACTTTAGAGCAAGACTTTTTCTAAATGATAATAACAAAATAATGATAATAATATTATAGTGAAGCAAACATTTATGAATTTGCTGGGATACTGTATTCATGTTTTGGGCACTTTCCTGAATTAATACAACTCAGATTTGTTTTCTGTGAATTTGGAGAGATAATTCGGATAATTTTAAAAATATAAGTGATTTTTAGACGGAAAGAGAAGATGAGAATTCCAGGCTAAGCTTGTGTTTTATTTTTTTTTTTTTTTTTTTTATTCTAATGCATCTCTTTCTGATTGAATTAAAGATACTTTTGAAAACAAAAATCATAATGATGGTTTTTTAACAAAAAAAAAAAATCATGATCAAAATAGAGTCGATTTTAACAGTTTTAGAAACTTACAGGGTACTGGGCTGACTATGCCTAGACCATTGTATTTTGATTCCTTTCTTATTTCATTTTGCTCCTAGTCGTTTTTAATAATTAATGAGTTTTCAGTTTTCAATTCCCCTATAAATCCAGTTTTTAATGAGTAAGGATATGGTAACAAAGAGGCTATCATTCAGTTGCTTAAGATCGCTTATATCAATTATTTATGCTATGACGCATATTTTCTTCAATGTATATATATATATATATTTCCTTTATATTTTGCGGAATACACTTGCAATATAACTGGAGAAGGATTTCTTCCGAAAATTTAAATGAATTGCAAAAATAAAGGATAATCTATATGATTGAGTTATTTAGGAAAGGTAATGTATAATCTAAAGTGGTTCTATGAGTAATTGTTAATTGAAAATAGCTGATTTGAGACTTCGGTACCCTCACTTTATGCTTTAATTGTTGACCTTCAAAATTTTGCACTGGAAGAATTATATTCAAATACTAATGTTAGATCCATTAATAAGTAGAAAAGACTTAAATACATAGGATCAGCAGATGATATTGCTTTTGTTATTGTTGCGAAATGATGTATCAAACTAACCCATTGTACAACTTTTTGCTTTTTCCTAAAATATTTGAAATTTTTGTAGTAAATGAGATGCACTATTTATAGGTACGTCGCCGTTTAGCACTTCAAGTGGACCGATTTACAACAGAACCAGCCCCACGAGTTTATATGAAGCCATCGAAGTCAAATCTCGGATTTCGCTTGCAGACAGTCATGAATTTACAGGTAATTTTTAGAGTTCTAAGCAGGAAAATTTATATCTTTGAAGACTGTTTTTTTGTAACAGAAAATATTTGTTCTTTCCAGGTTTTCTGAAAAAAGGCTTCATAAGGGTTTATTTCATTGTGAGGATTTTCGCAAAACCTTTATAAGTAATTTGTCAAGGAAGATATACCTTAGTTTTATTGCATTATATTTCTGCATGTGTATTAGGTCTGCTATATTAATGACCTGGAAGATGAGGAAAAAGGTGAGGAGGAAAATTCGGATGATGATTTTTATATGCCTAAATCGAAGTCTGCTCCGAATCTGCGAACTTCGGTGATCGATGGCTCTACTTTGAATGCTTCGCAGTTACGTCAGGCTGTGTCAGCTATAAGTAAGGATATATATATATATATTGCTCCCGAATTATAAAGCCAAATTTCATCGTAACTTTTCATTAGAGCAACTTCTTTTCCGTTTCCAGATATCTCGGAATCTTAGCATAACGCCAGCTGTCATTCCCTGCTAATATATGGGAGCTGTTTGTGATTCACGCTGCACATTAATGAAATCAGAAATGCCTCCTTTTAAATGCCATCTTGTTTTGTCAAATTTGAAGTCAAAAATCTCTTCCTTTATGCGTTCTATAATTTTTGGGAAATCTTAACATTTTTTATTGTAATAGAAATCTTTGTAAATTTTTGTCTTATTAGTTTTCACTGAAGTCCTTAAGTAATGCTTTGAGGTTCTTTGTACCAGGAATAGTGTGGGGTCATTGTGTTCGGTAGCCGGGTGGGTTAGCAGAGAGAACCTGAGCGGTACTTCGGGTTCGAGTCTATAACATAATTTCTTACTGGGGGTAATGCCAAGATGTCAAATTCCTGTAAGAAGGCACAATTCAGCTTACAGGGCTAAAGTCTTGGTAGAAAATCGCTGTCTTCATCGATCCTTCGGCGCCTGTAACCGTAGGCATCGAAAATTTGCCATAAAGACACATGGCTTAATCAATCATCAATGAAGAATGCGGAACTCATTATTGTGTAAAAACGAGTGCGCATTGAATTTCCTATCTGGTGGGGTGTTCTTGTCTTTGCAGGAGATCACATTTAGATATCAGATGAAAATGTGGCATGTTTTACAACCGATTTTCACTCTTCCGCATGTTTATTCTTGAACTGGTCTTTTTAGTGGTAAGTATAATTGCACGTATTATTATTTTTTCATTATGCAGAAGAAAAACGACACGTTTTGGAAGAAGAGATGAAAATGATGCTTGCGAAAGCGAAACAAGCTGCGAGAATGCAGATGGAAATCGAGAGGCTCAATACAAAGCGATTTACTACAGCTATCCCTCCGAAAGTTTCCAGGTTATCATATAAATTTGTTTCGCTTCTAGAAATGAAATTTTTGATTTTCTGAGAATTACATTATTTTACATTCATCTCAGGAAGCTCCCATATTTTTTAAAAATGCTTATAATTTTATCGTAGCTTTCAGGTTGCAGTTATCCACGATGACACATCGACAGCTCATTGAAATGAGTGAAAAGATTAATAAGCGTATCAATGGTACTTTTTTGAAATTTCTTGTTATATAAAGAAGTAGAATCGTAATGACAGGCAGCGCAAAATTCTTTGGATCGATCTAAAGAGATGGGGAGATATTCACTGGAAAGGTGGCTGCCATTTTTTCGCAAAAGGAAAGTGGACCATGAAAAACTCTAGAGATCTGCTTAGAGGGCTGTAGAGATGGGTCATGGTTTTGTTTAGCGAATTAACTGAAGAATCTTAGTCTTTGAAACATAATTCGCGTCGTTGGAACTCGATGATTTTAACTCAAATTTATTTGTTTTCATAATTTCAGCAAAATCATATTAGTTGTTTGATTAAAGCAATTATTCATTGTTTTATGCTGTCTTTTGTAGAAGAGAATGCAGAATTAATGAGGTTACTAGTTGAAAAAGACTCACTATATATGCAGCAAGACTCGATGCTTGTCGATATCGAAGATATGATACAGTAAGTTGTCTCAAAATGATTCAACAAGATGCTCCTCATATATATGATACTCCAGATATATTAAGGTGTCTCTTTTGGTGGTATTATGAGATGTCTTCTAATGTGAACAATTGTTTTTTGAAAACAATACAACGAACTTTCTCAGGAATGTAACATTTTTTATTGGTCATTTCTCCTAGTAATTAACTGCACATTATCTCTCAGTTAATATGAATCGTCAGTATCGCTACCAGTTTTTTCATTGTGAACTTTTTTCAAATAGATTCCATTTCTTTCTGTAGAAATTGCACGAAATAAATTCTACATTACAAATCCTGAACGTAAACTTCTTGAAAATGTTCCTTCAACGACACTTACTGGAAGACGTTACGTGAGAAAAATTCCACCAAGATTGAAGTACCTTGCTTAATTTTTTTCACTACAACTACTGTTATCTTTTTGACTAGTTTTCCAAGCTTAATGCTATGTATCGCTTCTGTTTGTTAATGTTTCTAAATCACAAATATCCATTGGAAGAGCTTATGCCTTATCTTATTTGACTTGAGCTATATTAAGATGACACTAGAGATGTTCTTATATTAATACATAGATTTATTTTATTCTTTTTTCTACTTGAAGGGCATTCATGCTTCAACTTTAATTTGTTATTGTTTTTTCTCTCCCCAACTTGATTTTTTTTTTTTTTTTAAATTACTTTGACTTCTTTTCGAAATTTCATAGGTTCTAGAAGAGCTACGTTTCAGGCATGAGAGCAGTTCGGAATCGCTGAATTTGCCCGATTTTTTGAAGGTACAAGCAATCCCACCTGTTGTCTTGTCTAAATTTCACATTTCCAATGGCTGATTTAGGTTTCTTTTTTTTTTTTTTATCTTTTCAGTTATCATGCACTGTGGTGATCTTCTCAGGAATCATTACTCATAAAGATATAAGGACTGTGCTACTTAATCGTTTACCTCATTCATTATCAGTTAAGATCAAGATTAGTTCGATTCAGAACATTGAGAGAGCCAATCAAATGAAAAATATTGTAGCTTTAAGCATTGTTTTGAAAGCTTGTTTTTCCTTAATCGTCTAATGCATTCATTGTCATTTGCTGTCAGTGCTATTACCGGCTGACTAATATGTAAATTAATCCCAGATTGTTAGTTTTCGGTTTCTCGTATAATTTTCTTTTACTTCCAGTATTACTTTTTTAGGCACAGAATGAAATATCATTTTTTTGTCGCACTGGAATGGTGACAGTACAGAGTAGTTAGTACTAGTGAATTAAATTTTGTATTGGTGTCTTCATGTTTGTGGTTTTTAAAATCATCAGATTTTTGATTCCGGAGTATTTGAGGAAAGAAAAATTTTCATTTGCGACATTGCCATATTAACACGGAAATTCGTCCTATTTTACTTTCAGAACATTTGATCAAAAGAAACTAGATTTGCTTACTGCTGACCATAAAGTTGTGATTTAACGAATTACCCTACGTTATTTTTTCAGTAAACCTGCAAAATGAGGCTACAGAATTGGTTACAACTTGATGAACACTGTTTTCACTACTTACTGTCCGTGGTAGTTAACTTCTTAGCTGAATTAGTCTTGAATCATTGATCTAGGATCAGAAATCTAGTTGGTGAGACTTAAGTGTTTTAACAACCGATGATTTTAATGTTGTATAGTTTAGTACGACTAAACAATGGCTAATAGAATTTTACCGTTTTGATTCTCTTTTGGTCACGTATGACACAGACACCCCGTTTTCGCACTGCTAATTTTTCATTTATGAATATTTCAGAGATTATTCACTTCACAGTTTCCGAAATTTTTATCAAATGAATGGTAAAGTGACATAAATATGAGAATTTTTTTGTAATGAGGCTAAAACCACGTTACTTTTTCATTTGATTTGTAAAGTTATGGCCGATCACGCTGCTGGTATTCGAACTTGCAAATATCTTAAAAACATTTTTTTTACTTATGGGAAATAAGTAAAAAAAGATTTCCACATGCGGTAATAAATTTTTCGCTGAAATGCTACTGCTGCGTAATGACTTAAAAATGAGTAAACTTATTAATCATAAAAAAATTATTCTCAGTGGCTTTAGTGATTTTGCTCAGTGTTTGCGAATTCTGAAAATCCGTCATAGAACTGCAAATTTAAATGACTGGCTCAAAAATTACTATAGATAGAAAAATTTGAACTAGATTATTGGTCGATGGTTGAATTTCCAGTGCCAGTAGGATCGCCAAGATTTGGATACACTTGTGGGCAAGTACCACATATTCGAAGAATCCGAGTTCCACCATTGCAAGTGAATGAACAACTGGATGGAGTCTGTAAACAGTGATTCTGTCTACACAGTTATAAAATGAAATTTTTTTAAGTCACTAACGGGAAGAAACAACGACACTTATGTGCTCATTCAACAGTTTCGATACGAACAAAGTTCGTAAATGTATAACTTATTCATTATATTATTTTGTTAACTCACCAAGTTAGGGCAATGTGCAATTTGCTATCACGAATCTCCAGAATTTAACTGGAAGAAAAACTGTAATTTTTCTGATCTTTTGATCTGTGTCAGCAGCTTCCATAATTTAGGGTCATTTGTACCACTGAGACTCTTTTCTGAGTGCATAATGTAGAAAAATATCTGCCGAAGGATGGGCATTTTGCTACCAATATTTTGGGAAACCCACCTTGCAAGTAGTGGTATTGTTCTTAAACGGCACATTGCACTGCCATGATTCAAAATTGTGAATGTTTAATAAACGTGTTGGTCGCCTAATCCATTGCAGTGCTTGTGTGACTGTTACAAAATATACATCTGAATTCTTTAATATCTGGAAAAAATATTTCATAAAAAATAATGATTGCTGAAAGTTCTTGTAATAAAGATTTGTAATGAATCTTTGGTCAGTAAGCATAATTCAAAAATATCAAAGGGAAGAAAATAAAGCCTAAACTGCTGCTTAACACTGGTAATTTTCAGCGGAAGGGATATGGGAAGTGTCAATAAGTAATTAAACTAAACAAACGAATGGAAATATAAGTGCTCAGAGAAGCTGGTCTGTCATTCTCATAGTTAAAGATGATCTCCCACCTCCTTTAATTCTGGGTAATATCTTGTTGCCTTACCGACAACATTTGTAGTGTTTTTACATATTCACCAAATATGAGGAGAGTTTTTACGGAACTCCATCGTTTCAATAATAAAAAGAATTGTAAGTAACGCTACATTCAACAATTGATCCAAATTTCAAACTAAAATAAAAAACATATGCAATTACTTTCTTGATAAACAATTTTAAGGCAATGATAGTTCCTTCATTTGGTATTGCATTGAGAAAATCATTATCAGCAGTTAACAGATAAGGAGCTCTATTGTAATTGTACGAACGATTGAAATTCATTTCCAACATCTCCGCAATATCAGAAGGAGAATCATCATGCTATAAATACAAATACTTTCAAACTTCATTTTGCCATGCTATACTAACATTTTTTAATACCTGTACTAAGTTTATTGCTTTTCTTTTGTTCCGACTGTTTTAAGAGATTTGATTAATAAGAAATGTGAAGAAAGTTTGTGTTTTGTATCTTAATGGTTATTAGCCTCTCAAATGCCTTAATGGCCATGCATAACTTTAGTCCGTTCATTAATGCAATTTTTAATCAAAAAATTCTCTTGAAAAAAAAAAAGCTTAAGTCAAATATGTTTCACCGTATTGTTTTACATTATATATTTTGATCGAGCAGAGTCTACGTACAGGTGAGAATAAATGAAAAATACATGAAAAAATGAGAAACATACACGGATAGCTTCCTTCAGCATAGTGAAATCTTCTCGTGATCCTAATACAGTGAAACGATTTATCGGTATTTCCCAAACATTTGGATGGGCATTTTTCGGACAGTTATTTGATGAACATTTCCAAGCTGTGCTGTGTCCTAATGTCTGTGGCCAATATGGTCCACCGCTTGCACTCATTGAATTGTCATAAAGGAAACCAAACTTTTCCATCATATCAAATTGATTATCTCCTGGAAATTTCCACTTCATTCTTTTTAAGTGATCACCAGCTGGTAGTAGTTAATCGCCTTGTATTTGAAAGGCAACGGATGCGCTTAATATTTTCAGCAGAGTCATTCTCTTTTCTTTCACGATGTGCAATCAATAAATTATTAATTAACACTTCCACTACTATTTACCTCCCAGCTCGAGCTGTGGCGCTCGTACACCACTAATGTCTGCTACGCTTGCATAGCTAAAATGTCGCAATGCATCACGCATTCCAACCATTTCTTTTTTCCAACGTTCCATTGTTTCCTCACCCAAATTTTGATTCCTGAATAAAAAAAAATAAGTTTTTTATTTCCATGCTTATTTTCGAAATTTTGAAGAATAAAATAAATGAATGAACTGTTTGTCTAACAGTTGTAATGAAGAAAGTAAAAGTCCTGCTGGCGTTTTTCGCTATGTAGGATTAAGGTTTTTTGCCAAATTAATGGTATTTATTCTTCACTGTTTCCATAACATCTACTAGATTTTAAACTTTTTCGACTCAAATCTCAAATGGATGGCTGCCAAAACCAACGTAATCGACTTCACAGCGACTTCATGGCCATTACTTATTAACCATTGGGTTTGATCATAATTATTCCACTCGCTGGACACAAAAAATGTACCTTTTATTGGACAGCCATTCGGATTTCTGAATAACGTTTTGACATATTACAATAATTGCGAAAAAAAGAACAGAAAGCAGAAAATTGCAGATTGACACTTCATTTAAAAAGTTATTGGTTACTTTAACAACGAGCTTGGATACCGGTAATTTCCGTTGATTAGAGATTTGTATATAGCGAATGTTCGATCAGTTACGGGACCGTCGAATGTTAAGAGAATTATTTGTGGTATATCCCTTGCCATTAATCCACCAGGAATCTCCAATCCGGACCTCAAAATGAAGTGCGTCATGAATTTGGGTCTTATCTTAGCCAAACATTCTCTTTGTCATTCTATCATAGACTTTCATTTTATATTCAATGTTCCTCTTATTTTTCTTCTTTCAAAAGAATTTCATTTTCAAAATTTGCTTCCTGTTGTTAGAATTTATTTTACCTCGCAGTTGTGTTCCAACGTCATTTGATAGGTTCATTAATACTCATATTTTTCGTCACCCTTACTGATAATATCGCTAGAATCGTTGAATAGATCATGCATTCAATTATTTGTTGACTAAACAATGCAAGTGAACATATTATATGTTTACCTTGAACAAAAACAGTTAGGTAGGAGACATGAATCATCATTTGGACAATCTTTTAGTGGTTGCCAACCGGAAATGAATTTCGGAGTTGTGATCGTCGCCTTTTTGAAATATGCTGGCTGACCTATTAATGAATGAGCAAAATGATAATGGCATCAGTTGCAAACATAATTACTTGTTTTTGCTTGATTCATAAGACACATGCATTTCCATCAATACAAACTTCACTGCTCATGCATGATGCTACAACAATACATAGGATAAAGAATTGCTATATTTTTGGTGGAAAAGTGAATAGTTCAGAGAGTGGGCATGAGGTGAGAGCTCTTTTCGACAAGAAAAAGTTTGTGATTTCAGATAAGCATGCAATGCAGAAGTCATTATCATTTATAAACACGTCACAACATTTTCATTTGCCAAGATGAAAACATGATTAGCATATTAGCTAACTTTATGAGTAAATTGAAAGATAATAGGTTAATTATGCAAACCGTTCAATACGGTTATGCACTGATTTAATAGGCATATATACTTCTAAGGCACTAGGAGCCAGCGTTGCAAAACATTACCAGAATTAACAAGAGCAAGGATGTACTGAAACAGTATGAGTATTTTAAATTATATAACACTCTTGTAATGAAACCTGCGTAAATCTCACATCGATGCTTTTAACATTCGAACTATTTTTGACAAATTTAATTGATCCCAAATGCGAAAAAAAACAGCTTTCTCAAGATTTTTCTCAGTTCATATTTAAATGCATATTCTCATAATTTGATCTTTATTAGACCTGATTTTATAGTTTTTAGACATGGTAATCCGTCTATTGTTTGGTGAATTTCTTAGGAACAAATATAATTCCTCGCTCGGATCTTGGCTTACAATGGTTTTCCTATTACGCATAGTTTACGTTGGACTGCCAAAAAACTAGCTGAAACCGTTTTGAACATTTAATCAGTGTGAAATATTAATTTTAGAGAGAGATTCATTACAAGAAATTTACTTAATCTCAACACGAATCTTCGGGTAAATTTGATCTACTTTACAATTAACTGAAGCAGAAGACCTTTTCTATCGAGAATTTCCACAAGTTCTTATCCAATATAGCTTTGGTTGAAACGCTGAAACTTTTTCATTTAGTATTAGGTTTTTTTCAACTTTATTAATTTTTCAGTGCTATAAGCTATATTCTTTACTACCGAATTTTGTTAATTTGATTGCAATCGTTTCAAAAGATTTTAATTTATGAAGAAAAAAATACATTGCTTTTTATTTTGGTTGAATTTTTCAAGAAATTTGTTAACTATAATTCTGAGAAGAAAAAAATAGTTAAGATATTGATTTTGTGAGCTGATAGGAATACAGATACCTTTGATAACTTGTTCCCCGCTTAGACAAGTGCAAAAACCATTCGCACATATATTGAATTACCCGAACATTGTCTTTTCATTGCAAGGTCCAGTAATTGCGACATTGATTTGACGAGTAACTCACGTTAATATCATAACACGATTTGCTTATCTGCGCGTGTTCAATGGGAACGTAATATTTACTGCATTTTAATTGGTGAGCGATTATTTGAGTTGAAGCACAAATGCGACCATTTGGATATACACAGAAACTTTTTAAGCTGAGCGATTATTTGAGTTGAAGCACAAGTGCGACCATTTGGATATACACAGAAACTTTTTAAGCAATATGTGGTTTTCTCCTCCTGAAAGAAACCGTGAAATCATGAAGTTCAAAAGTTAGTGATCACATAAATGTATAATCATTTTGTAGAATCATTAATCCAGCAAAAGTTTACTGATGGTGAAGCTGAAAACATTAAAATTTATAAATGTTGTGAATGTTGTATAAATGTTGTACTCAGATAAACATCTAACATCATGTCATTTTGTAAATGATTAAATGATTAGGCATCTGCAAAGTACTACAGAAGTGAAAAAGCTTCTTTCCAGTCGTACCTGCAAATGCTTTTAACGAAAAATAATATAACAAACAGTGTATATTTGATTTCTTCAAAGCACTGATATGCAGTGGCGAAGCATAAGAGAAAATACTATTAAAATAATACCGCTATAAATCGAAGAGATTAATGTAGATGTTACCATGACGGAATAAGACTACAGTTGTGTCACCACTGTTTCGCTTTCAAATTTTTGCAAAATTTTATTTTCTAAATATTCACAAAAACGCTTTTTTCGTCACATTTATATATATATATATATAACTCTGTCAAAGATGAAAAACGTTAGCGTTTATTAATTCAGATCAATAAACTATTATTAACAGAAACTTCCGCTACTTTCGAAAGTTTCATTTAAATCTAAATATCTCCCCATTTCCTCTCGAATAAAGTATCCGGAATAGTGGAAATGAGTTTTGGAATTTTTGAAAAAACAAGAATTAAAAAAATATTAATGTATTCAATCTGGAACAAGAATTAAGCAAAGTATCTGGGGTAGCGAAAGTTTAAATTTAAACCTTGTTTTAAATCGAACTGTAAATTTTTTTAACCAAAAATAATATAACAGATAGTTTATATTTGATTTTTCTTCAAAGCCTGATATATCTTCAAAAGGAAAAGTTTTTTGGAAAAAAAAGAATTAAAAAAAATATTAGTGTATTTAATTCGGAACAGGAATTAAGGACTCAATATTCTCAAGTATTGATGCATGCCGAAACTATTTTTCCGTTTGAAGATAATGTTTCACATCGCCGTTTCTAAGTTGCTACGGGAATAGAAATCAGAGCTTGGCAAAGTCTACATTTAGAATTATCTGCAATGGATTCAATATTATCACTATACATTTCCACAAATTATTGACGTGAACCGGAACAATAGTAGTATGAACAGAATTGATTGGACTATAATATTCAAAATAAAATTTGGTGAAAGTTTATGCAAAATATTACTGTCAAAAAGCTTGATCATTTTCAGCGCTTACCTCAATGTGAAAACTGCCAAAACCACATTGACACTTTTCTCGAGGGCACCGACTGAACTGTTGTGCAATACAGTTAGCATAAAATAGAATTTCCTGTCTGGTAGTTAATGTTGTTTTGATAAATATCATGCTTTATTCGCGATTTAAATTTGAATTTACTGAATAAGTTTTTTCTGAATCATTTAGATTGGCAGAAGTGCTACTGCCTAATACTTCCAAGGAAAGGAGGAATTTAAGTTTCATTCCAAAAAAGCCATAGTTAATGGTTAATTTAAAAAAAAAGGTATGCTCATTTTTCCTTCTTCTGTCAGTAGATTGAAATTAGCAGTTGCTGGATGGAGTAAGCATGAACGCAAATTAGAATGTAAAGGCTAATTCACTTTTTGTATTCCTTCAAACCTTTTAGAAGATTATTCATAGTAGCGTGAAGACTATCACGCAGAAAACGATATGGATTTTGTGTTGTGCTTCCCATTTAACTTCCTACTTAGGAAGTACCTTCCTACTTGTTTGTCAGTGACGAAACTGGAAAGTGAAAATCATAGTAGTCATCGGTACATTAAACTGAAGTAGCGATATAAACATTATTAGGTTTAATAAATATTTCGGTGCCAAAAACACAGCACAGCAAAACATGCAATGCATCGTTACAGTGCTTTAACTTCATTATCAATGTGAGTGGGTGAGTATCGAAGACGTCTAAGTTTCAATTTTCTAGATTTAACTTCACAATGAATCAAAAAGTGCTTTGCTGATGAGGAAAATATAATATACAGATAGAGCTCAAGAAGTTACTTGGCAAGAGCCATAATAAGACCTAAATTGATTCATTTCAGACTTTGAGGAAGACAATACACCTTCCTGACACAAGAGACAAACTATTCTCACCACGAACAGCTTTAACACACTCATTATCAACGATGTGATTCCGTTCAGATGGGCAGGTACACATGCCTTGAACACATTAAAAATTTGCAAACTGCAGTAAAGAGACTTGCATGCATTCAAATTTTGCCGTTCTCACTTCCTTCATTTTCTGAATTAATTTTCTAATGCGAATAAATTGGCATATGCAAATCTACCTTAACACGCAAAATCGGAAATTCTGATTATGAGACTGAAAACAGAATAAATTACTAAAAATGTTATAAGGAAGACTATAAAAAAAAAAAAAACAAACCGGTATTCACTGGTATGCAGATGCCATATCGAGACATGGTAGTACCTGAGATACAAGAGCACAGACCGTCAATGCATTGAGCACGAGAAGAGCATTGTCGGGTCGTTTTACATCGAACTATAATACTACGTTATTTCTTTAATAACAATCATTTTCTTTAATTCTTATTGAAGAAAATAATTCAAGCTAAGCTTTTAATATGCTGAAAGTCAAGCTAAGCTTTTAGTATGCTGCAAGTGACAAGTCTTTTTGAAAATTCAGCTAAAAATGAGGAATTTTTAAAGGAAGATTTAAAGCAAAAAATAAATGAATAAAAAGCAGTGAAATTAAGTGATGCTTTGAATTTTTGTTTTAATTGAAAAAAAAGTTGAAAAAAATGTTCTAAAAATTGTTTTAATTGAAAGTTTGGAATAAATTCCACATATTAATCAAGTGAAAAATACCGTAAACGCGTGGAACACATATGCCGTCAATCATTAAATCATCAGACTCGCATATACACCGATTTCCAATGCATATTGAGCCATCTGTACAAGTTTCCCTATCATCACAATAAGCGCCCAAGTGCGACGTCCCTATATTAATTATATTCAGTGTGAGGCTAAGCTACTGGCAAAAATTCGCATTGTTCTCTTCTGAATATCTCCAAGCTAAATTGTCTAATTTGTCATTATCCCAGTGAAAGACAAATAAAATGGAAACGAACATGTCATCGATGTTGCTGTTTTAGACTCTATCTGTGACTGCTCTGTTGGCCACACTCCTTTCGTGCCCTGATTTTCTGGCTTTGAAGAAAGTTGAACTGGTGTTGTTGGGAGTAAAAGGTGGGTTGTTTGTGATTTGAGTGGTAATGTTGAGCGTTTTTCATGTGCTAATAACGAATAACCGCTATGCAATAATTTCTCGAATTGTCGCAGGCGACTTACTTAAATTGTTAGAATTGCAACGAAAATAAGAAAGCAAAAACGGAAATATTTGTCATGATATGATAAAAAGGTAACCCAAAGCACGATTAGTATCTCACAAAAGCCCGCAATCGTTTACAAAGCACCCTGTGGTATATTTTTTTCGCAGAACTTCGAACTTCAAACCTTTGTTGAAAAAACAAAAATTTGAATTTCTATAATAATTGAATAGAATGACATTGTGTGGAATCTTGTCTATTCACTAGGATCATTGAGATTGTGCTTAGTCTGGAGGATCATTGAAATTAGGGCTAAATGATTTTTTTCCCCACAAATTTACGAAATTTAATCAATTAGTATAGATACAAAAAGAAATGCGCAACTTACGATCGACAATAAATTTGCATTCTGTATCGGAGATGCGACTACCCAGAGGACATTTGCAAACACCGTTACGGCAAATGGAGAAAAACAGACAGAGTGTTGTTTCATTGCATATGCCACCTGATATGTTTACGATCACTTCAGTTTGCCGGTCAGATGGGATGCGTTCAATACCAGCGTCAATTAATGGTAAAGATGTGAACATTGTAGAATCAAAGCTTCTCTCATCCGAATCAACTTCCATTCCTGCATCTACCATTTCATTTATTCTATTTCACTAGTTTGGTCATTCTCGACGATACTGTCGTTGGTAACGATAACTGCTTTTGGTAATATTGTTTGTAGATAATTTTTAGGAAATGTTGTTGCTCTCAGGATGCACTCTGTACCTCGAGATACTTCATGTCCAGGAAGGCAAATGCATATGACGTTGTGTCATATTGTATAACTCATTATACATTCCTAATTTGTCTTTCATAGTGTATTGATATGATTCACTAAGGAAATTATCTATTGAAGAGAAAAATTGAAAACACTTCTACTTCTTAATCTTATTTAGAAAAAATTGGTTAAAATAAGAAAGCAATCTCGCAAATGTATATCAAAGTAACAAAAAAAAATTTGCAAGTCAGAATTTATAGCTAATGAAATCCATATTTCGTTTGGAATACTGGAAATTATTACAAGAAATGAAGAAAAAAACCTTTTTCACTTGAAATCGGAAACATTCTCTGGCATAAGCCATCTTTCATGATCATATTAAATGGACAAACACATCGGTGACCAAAACAGTAAGAACCGTGTTTACAATCATTATTACTTTTGCAACGATTCGTGCGGACTGTTACTCGAGTTAAATTGATTACTGAATGATTCAATGGTTTCTTCAGCATATCCTTGCCTCGATTAAGAAATTGTTGCGGCGGAAGCGCAAACTGTTCTAAATATAGGCAAAGAAAACAGCTGAAAAATCGCATGCAATATTCTCGTGTCCATATTCCATCAGTGACATATGCTTCATTCTAATTATAAGCATCATAATAAAGATATACCATTAGTGAATTCACATCTTTCATTTTGAAATACACTATTAGCAGGACATCGACATATTCCATCAGTGACATTGCAGAATGACCCACCGAGACAAACCTCACCTCTGTTACAGAGAAAATTAGGCTTAGCTGAAAACACATTAAACTCCAAATAAAATTCCAAAAAAAGTTGTTTTTCACTAAATTTATACTGTTTCAGTTTCAGAGTAACCATCCCACTTTGGATCAGCTAATTAAAGACCATGAATGAATAGTGACAGAACGATGAGGAGGGATAAAGACGTGTTGGAAGCCAATGAGGATTTACCTTGATAGCTGCTAAACTTCTTGATTTCAGCATCCTCCGTAACACAGTTGTTACCTATAGACACTTCACCATCAGGGCACGAGCAAGATCCATTAATACAAACATAATTTGATACACAAGTTTCACCATTAAGGCATGATTCGCCACGTTCGGCAAATATCATTTGACATCTATCACCCACAAAAATCTCACCTGCTGGGCAATGGCATCTGTAAATTCACATCTACAAATTCAATTTACAATACTTTGTTAAATTGAATTTGACATGAAAGCTCTTTCCAACTTTACATCAGTGTCTATATATCTTCTTTCATCTCGATATTCAAAGTATATAAACGAATTGAGAAAATAAATTTTTAGAATATTTAGTTGCAAAATTTCGAAAATTTTGAAATTATTCCTGAAATTCTCTCTCGTATTTGTCTTTGATGACTTGAACATGATGGAAATCTTTACCTGTTTGCGATACATTTTGCACCGGCTTTACAATCTCGGTTGGTGACACATGCTTTGATTGGTGATGTTAGAGTAAGAGAAAACATTGGTATACAGGATTGGTCCTGATGTTGATGGCCATCTGAAATGTAGGCATTTTTGAAACAGTTCGAGTTGATTCATAGAATGGAAAGTAAGATAAAATCCGTAGTTCAGATACTACATGGATATAAACATGAATGGACGGAAGTGATCACTTAAGTCGCTCTTATTTTAAAAATTAATAGACCTTTACAAATGCAAAGACCGGTTTTGAGGTCGCAATAAGACTTCCCTTCACATTGCAAAGAATTCGAGCATTTATCTGTAATAAAATTTACTATTCAAAATACATGGAAACTCTTCTAAATTCCATTGAGACATCAAAACAATCACAACGTTCTTGTTAATCAAATAGAAAATAGACACTGTAAAAATTCGAATATTGTCTATAAAGTTCCGGCGTAACGTGTACCTATTTTTAACATTCAATGCCCACTACTCGCGATTGTCCCTTGTGGACATTTGAATTTCTAATTTTTAAATTCAGTTTTCAAATGCAATTCTCAAGACATCATTTTATTGGAAAACGATATTTCTGATATTGAATGGAATCAGTAATTTATGGCATCCCGATGAACAAATACTAAACCTAGTAAAGCAATCAGAAAACAAACTTTTTGGTTCAGCAATGCACACACCGTTTTGGTTTGTTGTACCAGCTGGGCATGAACAGATCTACAAGCAAAAGTTATTTCTCATTCTCTGAATCTATCACTCATCATTTGTACTCAATAAACTTGAAAAATATCTTAAGATCGAACCGATTTGGAACATATTGATCCATCACTGCAAGATTTCCCACTAGCACAATTGGTTCCAGCACTGACTGACGTAAATTCACGACACTTGCCATGCTACAAGTGATCTTTTAAATTGAATCATTCGGTGTGCAAGAATTTAGTAATGATAATGAAGAAATATTAATAGAAATATTAATATTAATAGATAATGAAAAAATATTAATAATAAGAAATATTAATAAGAAATATTAAGAAATATTAACATTCTACATCCAACAATACTAACCTGGATAACCATACCCGCTGGACACTGACAAATACCATCAACGCAATTTGCAATTCCGAGACAGATATGAGTAGAGTTGCAAGGATAACCGGCGGGAATCTTTCGTTCTAATAAACATTCACCGAATTTCGGTACCGTCCCAAACGGGCATTCACATACGCCGTAAAGACAACTTGAACCACCCAAACATTGTTCATTTCCGGCCGGGCAGGGACTTCCAATTGGTACTTAGATTAAAAATTTTTAAATTTAGCTTTATAGAAAAAATTTAATTTGTTAAAGAAAGTCTAATTCAAAGGAAGTTTTTTGAAACGGACATGATTCTTTTACAATAATTTGTATCTGACTAAATTCATAAATAAAACTACATGTCAGAAACCTTGTCTGCATATTCCATTGTTATTGACAGTATGACCTGGAAAACAATTTTCAGTACACCTATCATCTGCGAACACTTTACCGAAGGAGCAGCGACAAATGCCTCGAATACAGACCGTTTCAGCATTACTCGCTTGACACTGTGATGAGTACTGACATTTCCTTCCCGGTTTAATAACTTTAAAAAAAGTAATATTTCAGACAGCAAAAATAAAAAAGAGTGATCTTAGCGCTAATATCAATGTGTTACATTTTACACTAAACATCGGTTACCATGCAATTTATTATAATATGCATTATCAAGAAAGGTAAGTATACCTGGTATACATTTTCCAACTATTGCAGAAAATATCATGTTTGTTTGACATTGTTCCACGCATGTTTCGTTAATCAGTATTAGTTTCCCAGGACATGTGCACTTACGTTGAGAACAATATGCGCCATCTGATGCTGCCGAGCACTGTTTTGAATGACTGCAACCATTTGCACCTGGCGATAGCACTAAAAATTGGTAGATTTAGAAGATAATACAACTTTTTCTCTTCTAAGGCATTTAAAAGGTGAAAAAGATCATAGGTATTACTCAGAAGTACTACGTAGAACAATCGCTCTAAAATTGCCGGTAGAACAATAGCCTAACTTAAGTTGTGCCATCTATTGCTTTTCATCAAGCATAAAGTCAGAAAATTAGGAATTTTGGGAAACTTTTGTTGAAAGTCGATTCTGTTAGCAACGAATCAAAAATTTTTCGCCTTGTGTAAGACATTGTACCTTGCAGACACTGATCTATTTCCGGTATCCAAACATGGCCATGCACAGCACATTTTGAATCCGTAAAAGTGCATGAATTTTCATTCAGTTTCATCCCTCGAGCACATTTACATCTTAATTTTTGACAAAATGCTCCTGATTCAGTTGCTGCACACTGTTCAGAGTATTGGCAAGGTTCACCGGGTAATCGTACTGAAAAATGAGTAAATTAATTGAAGGTGTAAAGCAGAAAGTTCTAAAAATTGCAGCTTACTTGTCATACAAATGCCGGCCTCTTTTATGAATACCTGCTGTGCCGAACATAAAGATGAGGCAGATGACCCGAGCACTGAAATGTTCGAAATTTCATAAGCTTCCATGAACTTAAGGGCGAATAGCTAAAAAGATTCTTAGAAATGATTGATAATTCGACATAGATTTATATAAAACATTATTCTTACAACTCGTTCAGATTATGATTAAATTCGCTAATTATTTGCTGTTTCTCATAGTAAGCTAACGAGAATCTGGAACAAATCTGACTAACAGGCTTATAATTTTCATGCACGTTTCTAAAAATTGTATATTTTCTCAATGTCTGATTAATTATTGTGATGAAAAAACGATAATTACTTATTTTTAAGCCATTTCAATGTATTGATGTATGAGAAAGTTTATCACTTAATCACTCTTAGAAGGATGTTCAGAAATGATTTTTGCTTTATGAATGTACCACCTGACTCGATTTAGCTGAATATCGAAAACTTAAAGGTAAGCAGAAAAGCAAAAATGATTTCGGAATGGCATTCCATAATGCCTATAATATTCTGACTAAAAATTATTTTGCAAAATTTAAATATCAAGCAAACAACTATATGTTAAAACCTTGGTTTATAGCTTTAATCAATTATTAACCTGTTGGAACAAAAGAAGGGACATATTTTGTTTTTTCATTGAAACTATTGTGGTCGTAAGCGCTCATTCGAAGCGGTTGTGATTGTTTGCGCTGTGGAACGTATGGTTTACCTGCAGATCCATTGCTGTGTTGTGAGACAGCAACTTGTGCTATGAAGTAAAAGAAAATAAAATCGCATTAATAGCTATTACAAAGTCAGATTATAAGTTGAAATCTCAAGTTTTGTAAAATTATACTTGTAGTCTGCAGAGGGGTACTGTTTTAGTTTTATTCATTGTGGATCCTTTGAAGGATCTATACAAAAGGTAAGAGAGGAAAAAATGGATTAAGAGTTCTTTTTGAATTTGATATTCTAAAAAATACAATATTAATAAAAGAAGTAAAACTGTATGCAGAACTGACTTCTGAAACAACTGAATGCTTCAGCTTCAAAACCTTTTGGACACTGGCATTTGTTCTGATTGGTGCAAAAAGCACCTGGATAACCTTTAGCGCATTGTCTTGAATCCTCACAACCGCTTTGTCCCGGATAAATCACTAAAAATCTTGAAAACTATTATGAGATATTATGCAAATTAATCGTTCACTAGAATTTCTTTTCATTTATCCACTACTTCATCTTATCTTTTATCCGCTGTTGTTACATAAGCTTTACACGGCAAACTAAGGAGGGCTTCTCACAAAGATAGCTAATAAATCAAAAATTTCACGCTTACCCGGTTTGCATTTTCCATCCAGGACAAAATGTGTTGATAAACACCAGCATTTTCCGCTGCTTCTATTGCAGTATTCCCCTTTTCCTGTACATTCCACTGATGTTTTACACTTCAAAGCTAGAGTTCTACCTAAAAGTAAGTGAGATTTTTATCAAGTTAGAAGTTTAATTTCTACTTAATATTTATAATATTATAGCAGGTAGAGATCGGTATTCGTATTTGTTTCGATCAAGGAGAAAATGACAAAAGAAAAGAAGAGATTTATAAAATATTCTTGAACTGTGCTGATATTAAGAAATCGTAGAGTAATGCAGTTTACATCTCTTGATGACGTTAGTAAGTTTTCTAGAAAGAATTTTATGAAAACAATTACATATTACTTTATTTTAAGATACATTCACCGTTATTGATTATAATGATGCACAAGGACAAATATCATTAACGAAAAAGTATTTGCAATATTACACGGAAGGTTACGTGGATCCAAATCACAAGAGGTCCAACCTCACCAACATGAGCTATTCCGTTCGATGACCAACGTAAGTTTAAGTTTTTATAATTCTTGCGGACTTCTAAGAAAATATAACCGTGGTGAGCAAATAGTTAAATTCATTAGAGAGAAGAAATATACGACAGATAACATTTGAAGAGGATGAAGCAAAAATTACTAGATGTTAAATGTTATCTGAATTAATTTTGAAGATTCTCTTTATGAGTTTCGCTCTTCAGTGTTCTGTCAAGATTGTTTTTTCTTTCCATATTTATTTGCTTCTCTATTTTCATTTAAATTCTCAATTTTGCAGTTCAATTTGGATTGTCGAGCTGACGAGTAATTTAGATTTTTCTAGAAAACCGGTAATCGTTTCGCAAAAGTTCGATTAATTCTACTCTCCTCATTAGTTTCATTAGTGGAAAGTGTTCACCATGAGAATTAAAATCCAGCAGAGAAAATATTTTAATAACTATTCACTGATTAATTACGGTTATCACTCCCAATTCTTCAGAAAGTTATTGAACCGAGTTCAATTTCCAAAATCAGCAAGATCTGTTGATAATATAAGGCTAGCTGGCTTGTAATAGTACTGGAATAGTTATGTGATAAAGCGATATGATATATCCACTAATTAATTATGCAGAATTTTTAATAAAATGAGCAGGAAGACATTTGTCACAAGGAAAATAAACGTTAAAAAAAATTTTTTAGAGCTTTTAATGAAAACAAATATCCTTTGTGTAGCAGATGTGTAGGATTAAATATAACTTTATAAAAACTTTATACCTCATAAGAAAACATATTGAAATCTTAGTTATCTTTCCGAATAAAACAGTAAAATCAGAACTGAATTTAAAAAATTAAGAAAATGATGATAGAAATTTTTTAAATAATCGAAATATAAACAAATTCATCTGCTGATAAATTTGTTCATATTTCTTTCAAATACTTCTTAGCTTGGTGCAGATTGAAGTCTTTTCTCTTTATTTTCCTAATTCACTCATAACATCTATTAGAAAAATTTTCTGTAGTAAAATTATATTCTTGTGCAAGTCGAGAGAGTGAAAGTAATCCAAATTAAATAAATTAAATAACTTACTGGCAAATAAAAATGATAGGAAAA